>JAJOOR010001721.1:0-17323 GCA_036250505.1 Solanum acaule
GAACACATACACCCTAGTTACTTTTTCTCATTGATAACAACTAAAGTTCGAATCTTGCTCACTTGCTCTCTAAACAACAATCATTTATTTGTTACACAAACCCCCCCCCCCCCTTTACTTGTCTCGGAAATACGTTGACTAAATGAATATAATTGTAAGTTAAAGTTAAGTCTAAACTATATTCCTCGTGGGATCGACCCCAACCTACAAGTTGGGTTCTTTACTTGATAACGATCGCTTATACTTCTTTAGGGAGGTGTAATTTGAGCGTATGAGTAATCACCACTAGTCCAACTTGGTGCTAAGTAAACTCCTAATGAAAAACATGCATAATTATATTCATAATCTTTGAAATGGTAAGAATCTAGTAATACGGAATAATTTGTACATAATCTCATAATTATAAGAATATCTATTTTAAATCATGATTTCATAATATATTCGTAAGTGAAATTCTAATGGAAAGTATCTAAATTATGATTCTTTTCGTAATGAGAGTGATAGGGAGGTTAAGATTATTAAGAACCCTTTGAAGTCTTCAAAATAAACACAAAATGACGTAGTATAGGATATAAAAGAGTAGGAAAAGACCTGGATAACCTTAACTTAAATTTATCAAACCGTTCCCACAAAACCATTTACGTTCCATATACCCTTCTACAGACTGTAGTGGTCACTCGTGGAATCCCACTTCTGAAACACAACTTTCTAAAGAACAACCGCAGGCCATCATCCATGGCTCATAGACCATTTCATGATCCATCGAAAACCTCTCGTGCATTGAGCCTAAGGAAAAGTCTAGGGTTCAGGACTTTGAATCCATGACCTCCAACTATGACCGTACTTTCTCTTATAGGTCATTCTATCCAATCATGAATCATTAACTAAAACTCATATTTATGATTAATGAACCATGAATAGATATCCATGGTTCGTCGTCTATTCCATGAGTCGTACTTACCACCCGTAGACACTACACCAGCATTTTCTTCAACTTTTAAATTTCTAAGTTACCTTTTTCACTTTCGAGGTGTTACCATTAACCTGAGTAATCATCATATTTATAACTCTATAAATAATCATATAAGCTTAAAAAAATTAAGTGGGGGAGTTTCTTACAATCGACATACCACATGTGAACTCATGTTGCCCAACTTACAATCTAGTTGGGGAGGGATGCCCTATACTTTTCTAGAAGTATACAACCTATCTATCTATTGTGGATCCACTAACTGAGCCTCTTGGGCTAAAGGAGTTAACTGACTAACGGTATGCTAAAATTCTACGGTGGCACATAGTTATGGGTCTTGGATATTCTAAACCCACATTCTTTCGGTGTTAAATAATCCTCCCAAAATAGTCTATATATGTTTATAATATATCATGACGTCTATAAATGAAATTATAATGTGTGTCTTTGCTTAATTTTGTGAAATTGTACTGGTGGTGAGACTATGCTCACAACTATTTGAAACATATTGATGTTCCGAGTTTTCATGATAAAAGACAATTTTCTTTGAACATCATATCTATAATTAAAAGTTATAAAATTTTATAATGAATCTTTCATGTCATGAAACTTTCTTTAAAACATAATCTTTAAAATAGGCATAAAGAAATTTCATGAAAGTATAATTTCTTGAACTCTTGAAATAATACACTTGGAACTAAATATTTTTCTTGAAATACTTCTGAAAAATCATGAAATTTACTTTATTTATGAAAACAATGCATGTGAATACCGTAAAAAGATTTTAGTATTACTTTAGATATAAGGGTCCATGTGGTATAGTAAGCATGAGCCATCAATCATCAATAGATTGGGAATACAATAGTTTCTCAATAATAGAATTCAACAATAAAAAGTTCGAGTTAGAAAGAATGTGAAGTCATGGACTTTGGGGTAAAGTCCATAGCTTTGACCTTAACAAATAAAACTATAGATATAGGGCATGATAAATATATAAGTTAATCATTGTAATAGCCTTACATACCTTAAACGCTCCACATATATTGATGTAGAGCCTTAACTTAATGAAGAATGATTAGGAAATCTTTTCTTGAGATTCTTGAATTCACTTCTTGAAAACTCTATTGATTAGATGATTTTATTTTATTTGAAAATCTTCAAATCCTTAGAGATTGACTTACCTTGATGAATAACCTTTAGAGAGGAACCCTAACTTGTTATCTTAAAAATTCTTGAGTGTTGGAGTTTGGGAGAAAATGAGAGGATTCTATTGATGAAAACTAATTTTCTAACCATCATAAGAATGGGAGAGAATGCATGGATAGTGTTTTCATTAAAAAGATAGTGTGATTTGTGGTCTTATGAGCCATTGAGTTCATGAAAATATTATTGACAACATGAAATTATAATATAAATCATTCAATCGAATATCAATCATGAAGAAGAAACTAAATTTCAGAAGGAACCCATGAAATTCATAGAGACCCTAGTTTTGGAGAAATCGTAGCTTTAAGAAACTGGGGTTTCTTTGAGACTAAGTGGGTGAAGAGAGACCCATTGATGAAGCTCCCACATACCTAGAATGAAGAACCCAAACTTGAATCCTTCAATGGAGACTTGACGCTTTGGAACCCTAGCAATTGGATAGAAGATTTGAGAGGGAAAAACTATTTTGAGAGGGTTAGGATTGAATGGAAGAGCTTAAGCTAATAACGACCCTCAAATTCCACTTAGATTAGGTCAAAATGACGTATTATAGGAATTAAAAGAATGGCAAAAGACCCAAATAACCCTAATTTAAACTTGTCGGAAGAACTCTACGAGGGGCAACTATCGTTCGTGGTTCCATCTACAGATCGTAGAACCCTTTCCATATAAATCAGAGAGATTTCTTGTTCTGAACTTTCAAAATACAAGACCATTCTATGGCTCGTACTTCCTCATATAGCTCGTACTGTCCATCCATAGAAGATATGCAGAGAAACTTTGAGGTTCTAAAGTTTGAAATCACAAGACATTTTTTGCGATATGTAGAAGCTTCTACCACCCGTACTATTTGCTCGTAAAAGTCAATATGGGTTCTAAATCTCTAAGGTTTTAGGGCTTGGTCTATGAGCCTTACCCATGACCTGTAAACACACATCCACGACACATATTTCCATCTCATGTTGTTCAAGGAATTTTCCAAAATTTTAAATTGTATCTACGACTCGTAGAACCAAACACGACTTGTAAAACCCACTCTTAAGCACTGATCAAATTTCCCTGGCATATGAAGTATCATCTACGTGACCCATCTATATCTCGTGATTTCTTCTACGGTTCATAGATGATGTTTATAAAACCAGAAAACTCTACAACTTTAATTGTTCTTATCTTTCCAACTTGATTTGTATTACTGGACTTCTAAGGTGTTACAATATCTCTCCCTTGGGAATATTCATCCTTAAACGGGATCGAACTAGGCCAAAAAGAGTAGGGAAAGATCTGCAACCCAATGTTGAAAGCTAAACACTGAATTAAAGTAATAACTAACTCCAAGCTAAAACATGAAGTTTAAACTGATTTCATGAACATGCATGCATATTGAGACATGAAAATACTGAAAGACGTGAATCTGTAGAGCACTAAGGAGGAACTATTACCTCTCGTTGAACTGAACTAGAAGGAAAAAGATGGGGTACTTAGACATCATATCAACTTCAGCTTCCCAAGTAGCACGCTCAACAAACTAATTCCTCCAAAGGAATTTCACTGAAGCAACTTCCTTATTCCTCAACATACGAACCTGGCGGTCAAGAATCTCAACTAGGAACTCTTCATAAGAGAGACTATTTTTCACACCGACACTCTCTAAAGGCAAAACTGTAGTTGGATCACCAATGCACTTCTTCAACAAGGACATATGTAACACTGGATGCACTGATGTCAATTCTAAAGGTGAATCCAATTCATACGACACATTACTAGGACATTTCACAATCTGACAATGACCTACATAATGGAGACTAGGCTTCCCTTTCTTATCAAACCTCATCACCCCCTTCATGGTTGAAATGTTCACATAAACCTGACCATCTATAGCAATTTCAAGCTCTCTTCTTCTCATATCTGCGTAAGATTTTTGTATACTTTGGGTTGTTCTAAACCTTTCTCTAATGAAGCAAAGGCTATGACCTTACCATGTTGCATCAAAACATAGCCAAGGCAAATTCTGGAAGCATCGCAATACACCACAAAACTATCTGAACCTTAGGGTAAAGTCAACACTGGGTTTAAGTAAGTTGAGTCTTCAACTTCTGAAAACTCTTCTCACAAGCTTTGAACCACTGAAATTTCACTTTGTTCTTATTCAAAATAGACAAAGTAGAAGCAATAGAAGAGAATCCTTGAAAAAACTATATATAGTAACCAGCAAAACCCAAGAAACTTTTAAATCCGAGGGATAAAAAAGTCTAGGCTAGTTCTTAACTGCCTCAATCTTTTTATGAATGCCCTCTCCAAAAACTATATGGCCAAGGAATGCCACAAACCTCAACCAAAATGTACACTTACTGAACATAGCAAGCAATTGATGCTCCTTAAGAATCTGCAAGACAATCCTTAAATGGCATACATACTCATCCTCACTCCGAGAAAAGATTAAAATATTATCTATGAAGACAATATGAACATATCCAAATACTATTTCAACACCATGCTCATCAAATCCATGAAAGTTTTAGGAGTATTCATTAGTCCAAAAGACATAACCAAAACTTCATAGTGACCATACCGAGTCCCGAAGGTTATCTTCTGACTCTAAGCTGATGATAGCTTGATGTGAGGTCTATCTTTGAAAATAACTAGCACCTTGAAGATGGTCGAACAAGTCATCAATCCTATGGGTGTGATACTTATTATTGATTGTGATGTTCTTCAACTGACGGTAATCGATGCACATTATGAGTAAACTATCTTTCTTACAAACGAATAGAACTAGAGCACCATATGGAGAGATATTGGGTCTGATGAAACCATTATCTAGAAGGTCTTTTAATTGATCTTTAAACTCTTTAAGCTCGTGTAGAGTCATTCTATAAGAAGGGATGGAGATAGGTTGGGTATCTAGAAGAATGTCTATTCCAAAATCAATTTTCCTTTTGGGAGGAAACCCGGCAAGATCTTTGAGAAACACTTTAATTCATTCTCTACAGAAATTGACTGAAGAGTAAGAGTTTCAAAACTGGTATCCTTAACCCAAACTAAATGATAGATACAACTCTTAGAAATCATCATTTAGGCCTTAAGGCACGAGATAAACCAAACTATAGGTGTTGAGGTACTACCCTTCCATTCAATGATTAGTCTATTCTAAAACTGAAATTTTACAACTCTGATTCAACAGTCGACTAAGGCATAGCACGCATGAAGGCAGTCTATGCCAAGAATAAATCAAAACCGACCATTTTAACTCTACTAGATCAACTAAGGTAACTTTATCAAAAAATTGATATTGGCAATTTTTGTATACTCGTTTAGCTAAAACTGAGTCACCAACAGAAGTAGACTGAGAAGGGTTCTGATAAGATTTTAGGACTGACATCGAATTTCATTGCAACATAAGAAGTCATGAAAGAAAGTATGGCTCCTGGATCTAACAATACATAAACATCAAACTGAAAGACTTGTAACATAGCAATGACTACATCAGAAGAATCAAAGAGCATAAAACCTATTTTGACGTTGTTCGCCACCACTACTAAATGAGGTACCCTGCTGAGTTGGGCAACCTGTTGGAACATTAGGCTGAGTCTACTGATGAACACGTCTACCCTTTCCTATAGCCAAATGGAAATCCCTCAATTTGTTACCTATATCACCACATCCAAAGCATCCACATGTACCAGCCATACACTCTCCCGGATGGTTCTTACTACACTTCTGACAAGTGGGGAAAGAACGTCCACTAGAAACACTACCTTTGACTTAGAGCTTGTTCCCTATCCTTACTAAACTTAAGCATTGGAGAAATAGCAGAAGATAGGGCCGAGACTGAATATTTCTCATGGATTTGAGAATGACTACCACCTTATAATCTCTTATGAGAGTAGTCAACATTATTTCTGTGAGCCCTCTTATTATCCCTAGCACTCTTCTTAAGCTTTTCTTCCACAATCCTTTGAGTGTGAGTCATCAACCTAGAGATATACATTTTTTTGATCAATAGAGCAATTATGCATTCTTTCACTACCATTTTGGAAACAACACCCATGCGGGCCCCAGAGTCAGTCACCATAGTCGGAGCATATTTGGAATGTTGAGTAAACTTCAAAGAATACTACTTCATAGTCATGTTACCTTTTCTCAGATTTATGAACTCTTGGATGTTAACCTCTCTCATATCAAGCAGGAAGACCATGTCTAGAAAAGCACAATGTTTCTCAATCCAATGGGCCTACATCAACAACCCAATCATCTTTCCATTGCTTGTACCGAATTGGAGCCATTCCCTTCAATTGATAAGAAGCCAAGTCTGCACTCGTGACTGGAGTCACACCCATAATCTCAGCAAACTTCTGAATACGCTCAATGAATGCTTATGGATCCTCTTCCACCTTAGCACCATGAAAGTCTGTAGGGTTCATCCGAGTGAAGTCTCGGACTCTAGTTCCACTCGTACATGTATTTGGGTTAACTGGGGCCATAACTTCCTAATTGGTCTAAGCATTCATAGCTTTGGCTAGCACTTGAAAAGCAACACTAAACTCAACATAAGTGACCTATTCAGCTAGAGGTCAACCGAAGTTGTTGGTTCTTGTTTCTCATCATTCATGTTCTTTCTGACATAAGCTTTTCTAGGAGACATGATGATGAAAATATGTAAAGCATGAGTTAGAAGGAAACCAATTAGAGTTGCGCTCTATCGCATGACTAAGAGTATGAAAGAAGTGAAATATTTCTTAAAACTCTTCATAATTTCATATTCATAGATGTGGGACGCTTCACACCAATGAATAAGACTATACTTGAACATGATTCTCTGATACCAAGTTTATAATACCCCAACACTACCCCCTTGAGGTGACATGGTTCATAGAGCCATAAGTGACCCAAGCTAACCTCATGGCATGGAATGACACTAATATAACATAATTCAACAACTAAAAAGCAGAAGAGACTAAGATAGGTCTATGTAAAACAAAATTGAAATAGGCAATATCTGAGAGTTACATATGCGGAATCTAAATTGATTGTCTGGAAGTATTTACTAATATGAGTTGCTAGGAAAAACCCGTGGCTAACTCTAACTATTTGAAAACTCAAAGTAGAATACTGAAAGAAGCACAAAAGGGTACCCTTCAGATGGATGAGGACTCACCAAAGATACAGCAAGTTGGCTAGATCTGTACTAACTGGAGTTTGATGATGAGCATCCGTACTTATATTATCAAACAATATAGGATCCACTAGCTAATGTCTATCTCAGACAAATCCTATGTTTGCACGTAGTTCTGTGACTTAGAGATTGCTACTAAAGGTCCACAAACGCTAAACAAAAACCTTCATTCCTAAAGTCCACTCGGTGCTAAGTATACTCCCAACGGAGACATGCATAATCTGGAAAAAGTAATAATCTAATAATACTAAATCATATTAATAACTAAAAAATACTGAGTAACTCATAAATCATGATAACTGAACATAATCTGAAAGATACTTTATTTAAAAGCATCTAAATCATGATATCTGAAAATATATTGAGAGATATTTTATCTAAAAGCGTCATAATTCATGAACATCTCACATGCGTATGAAAAAGTATAATTCTGAGCCATAAAATACTTACATGCTATGGGTTCTTAAAAATATCATTGAAATATGGAATTATCATCAAAATCATGTAATTGAAGATCAATCGTGAAGAAGAAATTGAATTTCAATAACAACCAATGAAAATCATAAAACCCCTAGTTTTGGACAAATCATATCATGAAAAAGTTAGGGTTTCTTTGAGACTCAATGGGTGAAGAGAGACTCATTGATAAAGTTCCTACATACCTGGAATGGAGAACCCTAACTTGAATCCTTCAATGGAGACTTGAAGCTTTAGAACCCTAGCTTAATTGGAGAGAAGGCTTGAGAGGGAATAAATATATTTTGAGAGGTAATGAGTGAATGAAAGAGCTTAGGTTGATAACGACCCTCAGATCCTACTTAGAATAGGTCAAAATGACATATTATAGGAATTAAAAGAGTGAGAAAAGACTCAAACAACCCTGATTAAAATATGTCGGAAGGACAATATGAGGGGTATCTACAGTCTCTGATTCCATCTATGGACCATAGAACTCTGTCTGTAGAAATCAGAGAGATTTCCTGAGTTTTAGAAATTTCAAACTACGAGACCACTCTGCGGCTTGTACTTCCTCTTACGGCTCGTATTGGTCATTCGTAGAAGAAATGCTGGGGAAAATCTGAGGTTCTGAAGTTTGAAATTACGAGACCTTCTTTACAGAAGCTTCTACTACCCATATTATTGGCTTGTAAATTGCAATATACGATTATGAATCTATGAGGTTTTAGGACTTGGTCTATGAGGCCTATCCACGACTCGTATTACCATCTTGTCATGTTCAAGGAATTTTTCCAAGTTTCTAAACTATATATATGACTTTGGTCTATGACTAATAGAACCAAACACAACTCATAACAATGATCCAATTTTCCTAAAATCTGAAGTATCATCTATGGGACCTATCTACAGCTCGTGGTTCCTTCTACGACTCGTAAATGGTGCCCGTAAAACAAGAAAACTCTACAACTTTCAAAAAAAAATTAACTTTCCAAACTGATCTATACTGAGGGACTTCTGAGGTGTTACAAGAGGCTACCTGGAAGAGAGTTCAAAATCACTAGGGCAATTGGCTTGAGGAGGAGTAAGATATTGCCACTAAAGTCGTTGACTATTTCCATAGCCAATTCACACAAGAGAGAGAAGACACTACTTTCTCACTATTAAATATTTGAATGTGGACAATGTTAATGGTCCTAATGGGTGGACATGGAGATTCTAACTAAGTTGTTGAGAATTCTTTAGTTCTTATATTCTAAGGGTGGTTCTTATATTCTAAGTCCATCAGTCATACTAATTTGGTTCTCCTACAAAATAAGGAAAATATTCAGACTTTCCCTAATATGAGGCCTATTAATGTGATCAATAATATTAATAAAATCATTTCCATATCGTACATGACAGGTTGGAGTTGTTCTTCCTAGATTGATATTTAGTAATATTTTGTTAAGGGTAGAAGTATCATTGAGAATGTAATTCTCACTTAGGAGATTGTTATTGATATTAGATACAGGAGAAATTCAGCTGATCTGGTCATAGTTTATCATAGGGTGCTTTGGTTTTTCTTGATGAAAATTCTAAGAAAGAAGATTTTTTTTCAAATGGCTTTGTTGATACAATTTGAAGGTTAGTATCTAAAAATTAGTATTTTACTCAGATTAATGTCCAATCTCATGGATTCTTCCACTCAACTAGAGGGTGAAGTAAGGAGACCCATTGTCTCATGTTTTATTTATTATTTCAGTTGAGGTGTTATCTAGGGCCCTAAATTCCTTATTTAAGGATAAAAAATTTGTTGGCTATGGTTACCAAAGTGGAGTGCAAATCTAAATCATCTTACTTATGCAAATGGTATAACTATATTTACCCCACCCAATAAATATTCTTTAAAGAAAATAATGGTCATACTGCAGGAGTATAAATCTCAATCAGGGAGGATGATCAACAAAAATAAAAGTGCCTCTTATTTACATCAGAAGAAAATTGCAGAGAGGATACAGTTGGGGGGAGGAGTGTACTAGCATGCCAAGGGATCAGTTCCATATGAAATACAAAGGTTGCCTAATAACTCAAGCCATGAAAAGGAAAGAACACTATACAAATCTAATCAGAAAGTTGAAGGACACTTCAATCTTGAAAAGGTAACATGTTATCCTATGATAGTAAAGACGTATTGATTAACAGTGTTTTACAAAGCATTCCTATCCTGATCCTTTCTGTTATGATTCCCCCTAAATGTGTTATTGGGAAACTTCATAGAATATTTGCCAAATGGTTTCGGGGTAATAGGGCTTAAGGCATGAGCAAGCATTCGGCTTCCTGGGATAATGTATGTCTACCAAAATTTGAAGGGGGATTAGGCTTCAAATCCTCCTTTGATGTCTCTTAGTCCATATATTCTAAGATTTGGTAGATATTTAGGACTCAGAGATCTTTGTGGTTAAATTCTTTTGGAATAAAATACTGGAAGAAACAAATTCCAACTCTTGTTCAATGAAAGAGTGACTCTCAGGTGTGGAAACATATCGTATACAATAGAGATTTCAAAGAGTATAATCTATGTTGGGAACCTAAAGGAGTTAAATCTTGTATTTGGTATGACAGTTGGACCATGCTTGGTCCATTGTATCTTCACCAAACTAAATCAAACTTGTCATCCTCTGACAGACATTGATATCTTCTTGGGTGAAAGAAGGTTGGGATTATGATACTATATAGACAATTTTATCTTCTAACAATGTTGACTATGTGAGGAAAAAGAATGGATCATGTTAGGCAATCTAATCAAGGGGAGAAGCCTTAGTGGATCAAAACTAGTTATAGTAAGTTCACAATGAAGAGTGCTTGTGAGATTATTAAAAATAGTGTTGCTCTTGCATATTCATTTAAGTATATTTGGGTGAAAGGTTTACCTTTCAAGATATTCTTATTTGGGCGGAGAATCTGGATTTCTAAAGTCCATGCTACAAAAGTCATGGCTATCTGAAATCTCAGTATATCTTAGTATTACTTTTGATGTACAACGCCTACTTGACATACTATTAAACACCTTTGCCTAAAAAGAGAATTAGTTATTAGTGTGTGGAGGTACTACACTAAGGTAGCAGACATCACTTGCCCTTTGCTACAAGTGAGATAAGCTAAGAAGAAGTGGTGGAATGCACAAGGTAATCTTAGGCTGAAAAAAGTATATCAGTCTATTCCTAATCTTAGACTATGATTTCTATGGAAGAGAAAAAATATAGTCCTTCATGAAGGCTCTTATTCTAGATGTAAACTATTATGGGTAATCAATCCCAACAATCATAAGTTTGTCAAGCTGAGATTTAATTGGGCTTTAAATACTCCTCAAACTTGGCCTTCAGATAGTTGTTTTACTTGATAACTATAGGCCAAGTTTTACCACAAAGTTATCGGATGGTCCCCTCATCTTGGTGGCTAAAATATAACATTAATGGGGCTTTTAGGAGTAATCATGATCCTAGTTCTATTACTTTTTGTATTAGAGATCATAATAGTAATCTAATAGGGGCTAAAGGTGTGAAAATTACAGACCTACTAATTTGGTGGTTGAAGCAATTGCTATTAGAGATCTCCAATATTGCCTTGATAACCATTTCTCTCAAATCATTATAGAATCTGATTTTATGGCTTTGGTTAACATCCTAAACTAAGAGTGGGAGTCCCCTTTGAGTGTAACAATGGAGGTCAACTCCAATAATAGAATTAGGAATCGTATATCAATAAGAGTACACCACTCCTTAAGGGAGGGAAGTACTCTTGTTGAATTTTTTTTGCTAACTCAAATTTTTATACCAATACCTATGAGTTGAATTCTTTTCAGGAAGTTCCAACAACATGTAGGAAGATAATAAATCTAGACAAATCTAATACTCCATACATGAAAATCAAGTAGATAAAACTCTCAAGAAGTGTCACTACAAGTGAAGAAATTGGTTTCAACTAAGCCCTTAACCCAAGATGAGGTGGAGCCTTAACCCGACACTAGTTAGATACAAAGATAAATTTTCAATTCAGATGCATTGGTAAAAGTTTCAATGAAAAGAATACAAGAGTAATGAGTTGATACATAACTATAACTATCTTCTGGAGTTTGAAGCTATTTCGATTGGTTAACAGTACTACGATAGCACCTAGTGAGAATGCAGAGGTGTCAAAAATGGTACGAAACCAGGACTCAAAAGATGTAAGTGATGTATTCAACTGATCTCTTCTCTTGTTGTCTTTCTCACATATTCAGATCCACAATTTCTCCCCATATCCATAAATTATATATACACAGTAGAGTTTGTTTTCTTTTCAAAAGTCAAATATTTGTCTTCTATCAGGGTCAACAAATTGAAGGACAGACTAGAAGAATGGAGAGCTAACTCAAAAGCTTATAAAACCTACCTGGAGATCTTTATAGAAGTTTTAGGAGTCAAAGACGATACTCCCTCAGCATGGATTAGTAATGCAAGGTATATTTATTGGTAGAAAAATAAATAACGCAAGGATTAGTAATGCATGGATTAGTAGTGCTGGGATTAGTAATGCAAGGTATATTTTTTATCAAGTGTTTGGTTCATTGCTTCCCAACTCACCATGTGTTTGGATTAAAACTCTACAAAAAGCTTCTTTCCAATTATACCCTTTAATTATTATAAGATTTTCTATTTTATGTAATCGGAACAAGGTAGATAATTGCCGAACAATATTATTTTTCTATGGCCTTCTAACTAGCTAGGAGAAGAACAATTTTGTTGTCATGTTTGCTATTTTCTCACTTGAATTATTATAGGGTAAATAATTGTCATCTTAATAAATTAATCACTTAAAACGTTAATTTTCAATTTAGAATAGATAGACCATCTACTTTAAAACCGAAAAGACAGTAAACAATATAAAATCGAATAAATCATCTACATTTATACATAAAAATTGCAAGTTGTAGTTTTAATATGTATGCAATTTATAAATTGTTCAAAATACAAATAATTAGAAACCACATATAAATCAACAAATAATATATTCAATTAAGATCACAAACGTCATGTGGTGATATATTCGCCTTTTCAATTAGTAAATGTTAAACAACTCACATTTTAAATATTATATTGATATGTATAGCATTTATTTATCAACAAACAACTCTCTCTAAATAATAAAATTTGTAAGCTAATTTATTTAAATAAATTTACTAGTACAAATATAAAATATAAAATCAAGAAAATAAATAAAATGATTTAGGGATATTTTTGTCTTTACATAGATAATCTCATGGTATTAAATTCAATGTATTACTAATACCACCAAATGGAAGGTATTAGTAATACATCCTCTAATACCATGTAGGGTGTATAACTAATCCATGGATTAGTTATACTTAATCCCAAAAATTCTACCAAACATAGTACTAATTAATACCATACATAATAGATGGACTATTTCTCCTAATACTTCCTACCAAATGACCCCTAAGTGTATAGGACGAAGATATATGTATTTGCATGTGTATATACAGCTTTCTCTCGCTTTATACAAATTGAAACACAATTTATACATTTGTGTTTGTATAAAGTGAGAGAGGCGAGGGAGAGTGGCGAGCGAGATCTGGGAGAGTGGCGAGTGAGATCTGGGAGAGTGGCGAGCGAGATTCGCTGGAGAGAGAGGCGAGTGGCAAACTGTTTGCTACGGATTAGAATTAAATGAAATTATGGTTATAACATTTAATTTGAATTAATAGTTTGTTATTTTATACAATTTTCCCTAAATTTTATGTACCATATTTTTAGCCCCATTTTCAATAATTACATAATATGGTCATTCGGCCGTATTACTTTCCAAAAAAATAGTCACCCACTTCTGGGTCGTCTTCTTCAGCAGTGTTCTTCATATTCTTCTTCGTTGTTCTTCATCATCTTCGTCTTTTGCTCCTTCTTTCTCCTCCTCATTCTTCTTCCGCCTTCTGCTTCACCATTTTTCTTAGTCTTCTCTTTGTCTTTTTTTTAATTCGACGTACCACTAACATGAATAAATTTGAAATATTGAAAGGATCTTATATCTAAATCTAGAACTATTTCGATGTGATTTTGAGTTGATCGAGATTGAATAGTAAATTGTATACTTCATTTATAGTCAAACGATATTTAATTTTTTGAGTGTATCATAATGTATTATCAGTGTACTATAATTAAACGATTTCAGTTTTTTTAAGCATATCATAATGTATAGTCAATATATAGCTCATGTATATGTACCTATATTGTATAGTCAATGTATACTTTCAACTTTTGACAAACTATATTATATAGTCAATATATACTTTCTATGACTTTTAGCTATTGTTTTTTATGTAAATAAAATATGACTATTTGTTGTATATATTTGAAATTGTCCCAAAAAAACCAGACTCTATAAATAGCTGCTTCTTATTCGTTACTGTCACGAAAATACTACAGGTACATGTAAAAAATTTAAACCGGCTCCTGTAAAAAAGCATTTTTTTCCTTGTGTCAACCCAACCCCACAGCGCCTCGTTACCATCACTAGAAGAAATATCCCAACTATTACGAAATTTTACTCAAAACAGAATACATCTGCTATGTTCGATTACAAATTCAACAATTACGTTTTACATGTGAAGAGAAAACACTAAAATTCCCAAAAGGAACAGAAAAGACACCCCGTGAAACCTGAATAGTTCTACGTCAACAGTTATCATAAAGCTCAAAACGAGGAATAAACCAGATTAGCTATGCTTGTGCCTGCTAAAAAGAATGATAAAAAATCCAACCAAGAAATAACAGCAACTGTATATATCATGAAGACAATCGCATAGGAACCGCAAAAAAAAAACCAAAAGTACGTAACATAATTATACCCTCAGGGAAATGAACCTAGAAACAATTACAAAACTGGAGACGAAGCACCTTAACCGACCCCAGCAAATCAATGCAAGACGCAAAATTAATGCATCTCTTTGGTCCTGAATAATAAAAATTTCCCCCTTTCTGCCTAACTACAAAAAAAATGCCTCTTCTAAAAGAATATTACAGAGATATCAACACCCTATGACACACAACAGAACAATTATTTTATCAAAGCCTCCACTTGTGTCCATGAGTGGTCAACAACTGCATGGTAAGTGACAAAAATACAAGGGCAACAACCCTAAACAAAAAGCAAAAGAACCTCAGATCATCTGCCTGCCCGTTTGTGTTAACACCAGTATATTGAACACCATCATATTAGTAGGGACCCATGGGTGGCATGCCAAATGGAGGCATGGGAGGCATTCCCATCCCACCCATTTGAGGGGCTGGCGCAGCAAAACCTCCTCCCATACCTGGCATTGGTGGGGCAGGCAAAGCCAATGGCAGCAGCTGTGCATACATATTCTGCAATCAACCAGTAAATATTATTAGCAAAGTGTTTGTTGGACATCAACAGATTGAAGAGATTGTCAATTTTGCCACAAGAAGGGTGTATGTACATGTCAATTGTTAATATATTACAAAGATCCATGCAATTTCAGTAATAAATTCCAGGTCAGTATAAGGAAATAAATGCATCTAGTTGTAACCGTGGTTAGGTTCGCTATGTACATACCTGCTGCTTCATAACATCCTTCTCTTCATTCTCTCTGGCTTTTGCTTCACTTTGAGCTTCAATCTTATCTTTTATTAGCTCATCAACCTTGCCAGTGTATTCACGGATAAACTGAGAGAGAGAAAGCCAAGTTAAACAGTGACTGCTGATGGCAGTATGGAATAAGACTATTAAGAAGCATCCCGATGGATGAAACCAAAAATGACATGATTAAAAGAGAAGTAAAACAGAGAAGAAATGATGAAAAAACATGAGCAAAGAGAGCTGTAAGCTGCATACGCAAATAAAAAAGGTTAATGCAAAGTTATCTTAATTATATGAAATTTCATAGAGCAACAGAAAAATGGAAAAAAAAAATAAGAATTATCTTGTCCCAGATAGGCAAATCTTCAAACAGCATCAGACTCTCAACATTGAGGGTGTACTGGATTAAGATTTTTCTGTTATGGTCTAACAGTTCATTTTGGAAAAAACATTCTTGCAAAAAACACAGATAGACCAAAATGGCCTCATCAGAACCTTGTGGAGAAGTTTTGCTTTAAAGAGCATAGCAAATATGACGAGGCAATATGAATTGCATATGGAAGAGACAACATGAGTGCTTTAACCACACTGCCTAAACGGGAAAAAAAGACTTCGTGAGAAGCTGGACTATAACAATAAAAGGTTCACGATAAATAGGTCTACCAGAGGAAAGGACACAACAAATCCAACTGACAAGGGTGTCTTTTTTCTTCATCCCATTTTATGTGGCACCTTTTCCTTTTTAGTCCATCCCAAAAAGAATGTCATCTTACTATAATTAGAAACAATTTAACTTTAAATACCCCTTTACCCTTAGTGAAATGATTCTCAACCACACAAATATCTAAGAATTGTTTTAGACCACAAGTTCCAAAAGTCTTCCTTTTTTTCTTAAACACCATGTCAAGTCAAATGGTGCCACATTAAATGGGATGGAGGGAGCAGCAGATACGGAAAAGTGCACACATACAGAATCAGGGTGGAGGTTCAGATAGTTAGTTACCTGTAACAGGTAAGGGAATGCAAAGTCAATCATATTATTCATCCAGGCAAGCTCAAGGGCAACATCTGGCCGAATCAAATCATAACAAACAAACAGGCATGATGCGAAGCATTCTTTCTTTCCCTGCAAAAACAAGCATCAACAGTTAGGAGCTCAATTCCATTTCCCCCTAAAGCTTTAACAACGATAAAATGTAAAAAATCAAATAAAAGGTTAAAAGTAAGACTTCAGAAAATTCTAGATGTTACTACATTAGAAGTTCACTAGCATTTAACAATGCACATATAAACGGGGCAATTCACCTCGGACTTAGTCAAACCAACAAATATCATTTCCAGCCAAATTATTTTGTAGCCTCATTACAACTCCCATCCATAAAACAATGCTAGTAACAAAAAACTTTCAGTCGTAGCTGTCAATGCTTTAAAGTGTACCAACTCTTTTTCTTTTCTTTTTTTCTTGGGTATGTTGCATTTAATCTTAGGGAGTGTGGGTGTTCTCTGACACCCACAAATACTCAGAAAACCAAGACAGCCCATTCCTACTCGCATGTCACAATAATTTAATTATGAAGCCGACATATGACGGAGCAAGTATTAACTTATTTTCCGCAATCACTGAGTTTACCTCTTTAAGAGCTTGTAAAAAGGAAGAAACATAGATAATTCTTAAAATTAAAGCCATATACCTGTTCGATGAAGTAAACAAGCAACTCCTCTGCAAGTTCGCGATCTCCAGATTGTGAGGCTGTCTCCATAGCATCTTTGTAGAGATTATCTTTCTTTGACAAAGCAATAGATTGCTTCCACCTACCAGCTTTCTTATAGATAGAAGCAGCAACACGCCTCATCTCAAGAAGCTCATGCTTCTCTATCTGCTC
>JAJOOR010001722.1:0-19701 GCA_036250505.1 Solanum acaule
AATTTCAATCATTCGCAACCAAATTGACAAACTATGCATTCAAAACACTATTAGCCCAAAGTGTGACACGAACAACCATACAAATCATCCTAACAAAAAACGAAGCTAGCTAGTATCATCTTGTATCCGATAAAGGTCATGGATACAAGATCACTAGTACATTATTCCACAAATGATCATATTATAGTATAATATTTTGTTCTAAGAAGTTAAGACTCTATGAATTACATTAAGGAATTCTTGATGAGCAGTGAGCTGCGGGAAATGGCCATGAGTGTTGATGATCTCAACAGTGGATTCTCCCTTGATAGTGTTGTGCATGAAGGTGGGAACCGAGTTTGGAACAGCAAAATCAACCTTGGTTTGAATTATGGTACATGGGGTAATCACCTTATCAAGAATGTGTCTATAATCACTTAGGAAAACACTTTTGGCTAAAGGTAATGCAATTTCAACTCCCATTCTTTTCAAGCATTTATCAAATTTGTCAACAGAAGGAGGATCACTTGGATCCACAGCTATACTAGCAAAATTTGTACTCCAAACATCATACTTTTCCTCAATGTTTCTAAACATCTCTTCCATCTCTGCTATGTCGAAACCTCCCTCGTAATCTTCCACGTTAATGAACCTGCACGATTCAAAATTAAAATGGCATAGTTACGAGAGTAGATCGGGATCGTTTGGTGTGAGAAACAAGAATAAATAGTCTTGGGATAAAAAAAAAATAGTCATTGTCTAGTTTGGATAACTTATTCCATTATTTATACCATAGTGATTGGATAAGTTATCTCATATACATGGTGGAATAAATTGTCCCAGAATAATTAATCCTGGGATAACTTTCAAATTTTTTTGAAACAATTTGTTTTAAATTTTGTAGAAAGAAAGAACTTTAAAGACTTTTGACACATACTAAAATTACAATTTATGATATTTCTGTAGGAATAAAAGTATCAAAAGAGTAAAATAAAAAGTTAAAAATTAAATAAGTTTCAAATGCATTATATTTATCATTCTTTTTTTCAATTAACTAAAAAAAATATCATCTAAAATGAAACAAGGAATAGAAAGAGGAGATTAGGATAAGTGGGTCCTAATTTATTTATTGGTATAGATGCGTTCAAAGCAAACAAAGAAGGAAATGAAAAATCCAGTACTAATAATAACTCTGTACCAAGTGACAAATAAAGGGAGTAGTATTAATAGTTGTCCAATAATATTTATCTAATTTCGATAATCAAGAGATAATTTATCTTTTGTATCTATTTAATCCTTGCAATTAAATACTATTTATCATCTAATATATTTCTCAAAACATTAAATTTAATGAAGTCAAAGAATAAGATTACCCTTATCATTTATTGTTTCTTAAAGATCGTGTCAAGTCAATAGTGCACATCTATTATTAGACACAGGAAAAGGTAAAGAAGAAGTAAGAAATTAAAGTGTGAAAGAATTTAGTAAGAAGAGAAAAGAAGTATAACCTTGGAGAAGATGAAACAAGGATGAGCATTTTAAAGAGTGTTGGTCTTTTGATAGAAGCAATGCAACCAATGATGCCAGACATGGAATGACCAACAAATATAAAAGATTCCAACTTCATTTCATCAACAAGATCTATCAAGTCATCAGCAAAAGGTTCATAGGAAGAGTATTTTTCAGCATCAAAATGATGTTTTAATAGATTAGCACCAGAAAAACACCAGTCAAACAAAACAATCTTGTAAGACTCACATAATTTGGGCAATATTTTATCCCAAATTGATTGATCTCCTCCATATCCATGTGCTAGAATTATTGTTTCTTTTCCTGACCCTATTATTCTTCCATTCATATTTCTTAATAAATCCAATATCACCATTTTCTACTTATTGCTATTATAGCTACTTACTATATATTTTTATATATAGCAAAGGAAGAGGTTTATTGGCCGGCCAACACCATATAATGCAACATATTGATTAGTGGGTGCGGCCGGCTCTTTGATATAGACATCATTCATTATATTATGGGAAAAAGGAAAAATTTTAATATAGTTAAGGTCCAACCAATAATAGTTGTGTGAGGCTTCATTTAATTTTTGACACTTGGATTTGTGGGGCCCATTTTAACACCACACACTCTCTCACCTTCATTTTTTCAAATTCCCCCCTTTTCCTCATAATAAGTATTTACCTCTTTTTTTTAATAATCTTAAATTTTTTATTTTCCAAAAGTCAAATAGAAATATGTAAATTAATATCAATTCAAGTTTTAGCCTTTTTTCCCCCATGATTGCTAATATGATTAAAAAATTGAACTCCATTATAATTATAGTCTTCTTTTCTTGATTTATATATTTTTTTGGTTTTTTTTTTTAGACTTTTAACTTAAATTTCAATAATAAGTGTTGTTCAAGTATAAAATATTTCTAAATAGAATTGAAGAACGGGTGATTTTAGAATACTTATAGGTATGATCTCACTTACTCATTGATGAACTTTTTTTCGGTATAATTTTTTAAAATTTTTTAGTTTTGATTGATGACAGTTGAATTAACTAATAATGAATAATTAAAGGACTAAAAACAAGTGATTTTGAACATAAAATCAATTTTTAAAATCATCATAATAAAATTACAAATCAAACTAGAAAGTGAAAAAATAGAATTAAATTTATAAAAAGGTAACTAGATTACAAATAAAAAAAGTAAAAATTTAATGTTACACAAAATACACACACAATATATATATATATAAAGAGGGAGATATTTTTATAATCAGTTTGGTGGTTTTTCGATTTATTTTTACTTTGAAACCAAAACTGATTATGTCAATTTTTTTTAAATAAAAAGAAAATAAATTGAAGTAAAAGAAATATTCAATTTGACTAAATTTTTATTTAGTTCGATTTTTTATATTCAGTGAATACTTCTTAATACAAATATAAAGTGTGTGTGAATTTCTCGTTCAAAATTTATCTTTTAAAGGTATCTTAGGAATTTGATTCAATTTTTTGAGATGTAAAATAAAAAATTTAAAAGATTGTTTTTTCTAAGGCTACGAGGAATAATTATATTTTAGTTGAATTGGTTGAGAGGTGGCAATTTTTTAAATTGATTTAGTTGAGGGACAGAAATGATTAATGGGAAAGAAAGAGCCCCTACCGTCAAAAATCTAAAGCATATATACCAGTTAGAGTGAAGGGTATATATGCTCTAGTTTTTGGACGGCATGAGCATCAATGTCCCAAAAGTATGACGGATGGTAACTGCACACCATTTACGTCAGTTCGGAGGTATATTTGTCCTTTTACTCCCGTGAGTCCTAGAGGCGGAGTCAAGATTAAGAGTTTGTGGATTCTAAATTTTCTTTTAAGAAAAAGAGAGGGGTTTACAATTCTAGCGTGAAAGGCATTTCTAGGTTCTCTTCCTTACCACTGAACCGTCAATTAATTTTGTTAGGGGTTCACAAGTTAATATACATATATATTTATTTAATTTTTTAGTACAAATACATGGTCTACGAAAAAGTTACTGGGTTCGTCCGAACCCCCACCTAGCTCTGCCTCTGCTCTGTCCTAATTTATGTGGCATGTTTCGAATATTGAGATTCAAACAAGTCTATCTTTGATGATAATTTTTTTTTTATATATTTTGGATTGTCAATTATTATGACTTATAGTAGTTTTTACGTAGTTTACAAATATATAAATTTTATTTTAAAAAATTGAAGATTTATGTGCAAAGTTTTGGACAAACTTAAACTATTTGACTCTAAAAAAAGGAAATGTCTCACATAAATTGGGACAGAAAGAGTATTATATAAGTGAGTGGTAGGTAAATATGACAATATAGCTTATCTACTAAACGAATTTTTCTCTATATATTCATATTACTATATTATCATAAATGGTTGCTTTCGTTATAAATACAAAAAGAGGACCATTTTAATTTCTACCTTTATGTCGAAACAAACGGAAGTGCCACCTTCATATCATCTCATTCATTTACTTAATTAAGACATCATCTTTGATCTTTACTAACAAACAATATCATATACACCAAAATTTAAAATGTAAAATCTAAAATCAAGTGGAAAATATCATGTTGACTGGGTATAAATCAACAACCTTTGTCTATCTTGTCTCAACTATAGTCTATACCTAACCTTATGGCAAGTGGTGTTATCCTTCATCAAAAATTTACTCTATCTATATGTATAATCTGAAAAATCAGAATATATACATGTACACACAGGGGCTGATCTAAGGGTATGGGTGAGGGTGCCACGACACCCAGTGATTTCGGAAAAATCTTTGTATATATATGTATATATGTATCAGAAATTAATATTATTAAGAATGTATTTAAATAGTAGTTTTTAAAAAATATAAGTTTTAAAAATGATGAATATTATTACTAGAGTTCTTTCAATTTAAAGGTTCTTTCAATTTAAAGATTCTTTCGATCTTCACCGACATTCTTGCTAAGTAAGATGAGTAGGTTGAAACTACAATTTTATTCTCTCTACTATATAGATGCAACAACACATAAAGTCAATGGAATATGAATATATTCAGTTAACACTATAAGATGGTTTATACAAGCTCAAATTTTAATGTGAATTTTTTTTTCCCTCAAAGTCTAAGTGAACAAGGCCTTTAATTCCTAAAAGAAAATTGAATTGTTTAGTTATCTCTAATCACAGAATATCTAAAAGAAAATATTACTAACATGCATGTTTGATCGATTTGTTTATAAAAATCGAAAAGGATAATAACCCGAATTGTAACATAAAATTAAAACAACCGACCCGTTTATCTAACTTGAACGATGTGACACCCAGGACCTCCAAATCCTAGATCCGCCTCTATATACACATATTATCAAATGACACCACTTTGTACAAAGTGCTTCATGGTTAGCTAATTAAGGGGTCCTTAATTTGATAGTGTGTATTAGCAAAAATAGTTCATGTATTATGTATGATATTATTTAGTACTATGTTTGATAGGAATTTTGAATCTATGTATAACTAATACATGTATTTAGTTATACACCCAACATGATATTATAGAGTGTTATAACTAATACCTTTCATTTTGTGGTATTAGTAATACATACTATTTAATACCATGAGATTAATATATGTAAGGATAAAATTACCCTTCAAAATCATTTTAATCATTTTGTTTATTTTCTTGATTTATGTTTTTATTTATACTTGTAAATTTATTTAAATAAATTAGGTGATGAACTTTATTATTTAGACAGAGTTGTTTGTTGCTAAATAAATCAAATACAAATCAATACAATATTTGAAATGTGAGTCGTTAAACATTTTCTAATTGAAAAGGCAAATACATCACCACATGACGTTTGTGATATTAATTGAATGTATTATTTGTTGAACAACCTATAAAATTGCATACATATTAAAATTACAACTTACAAATTTTATTGTGTAAAGGTAGATGGTTATTCGATTTTACTATTGTTTATCGTCTTTTCAATTTTAAAAGTAGATGATCTATCTTTTTTAAATTAAAAATTGACGTTATGTGAGTGATCAATTACTAATAACAATTATTTAACCTCAAAAATTCATGTGAAAAAATAGCAAACATGGAAACAAAAATGTTCTTCTCCTAGCTAGTTATTAGAAGGCCACAAAAAAAAAATCATCCCGAGATTATCTATCTTGGCCAAATTACATAAAATAGAAAACCCCATAATAATTCAATGATATAAATCAATAATCTTTGTCTATCTTGTCTCAACTATAGTCTATAGGGATCATGTGAAAGCTTTCGATATATACCTAACCTCATGACAAGTGGTGCTATCCTTCTTAAAAAACTACTCTATCTATATATATTAAATATTTTGGATACCATTGCTTACTGAAATAAAATATGATAGGAAGGTGTGAGAATATATGATCGGCTTTTTCTCATTTACCAACGAAATTAAAAGAAGTTGGAGTTTAATTATCTTCTCCTTTTTCAAGTCAAATTGTATTTAGATTAATAATTTTTCAGGGCAATTTGATATTAAAGTGATCAAAATTTTGATTATGTCTCGCATTTGAGTTTCAATTTCCATAATTAGAAACGGAAGTCTCCAATAAACACCACTACGAGCAGATTCAATTGAGAAGAAACATATTTCAACTGATAATTTTTTTTAATATTAAATCACATGAAAAAATAAATCAAAAAAATCTGTCAAATTAAAAGATTTTGAATAATGCTAAACTCAATTACCAAAAAAGTTCATGATAATATTTTTAGTGTATCTCATAATAATAATACGAAGGAGTGACTTGATTTTTGTGGGATCTGTTAGTTTTATGAAAAAATCAAATAAAACAGTGAAAATTGTTAATTTTTAAATATTTGAAGCATTTTTTCTGCTAAGAATGATATTTTAAGAATGTAACTTAAGATTAGAGTATAGTTTAAGGATAATTTTGGCCTAAAACTCTATTGTGTTAATACATAATCTAATCGCTCAAAAGACCAACTACCTTCTAAATTTGAAAATAAATTAACATAATATTTTTCCTATTACCCCTAATTATGAAAAAAATTATTAATCACGCATGTGGGTTGGTAAATAATAGTTAAGGCCTTAATAATAAAATAAAAAAAGAGAAAAAAAATTAGTGTCAAATTAATACTATTTAGTGGGAAAAAAATAAAAAATTACGACTTTCATTTTAGTATCAAACTTAGTTATCAAAAGAAAAAAACTTAAAAAATTAATGTAGGGGCAGAGTGGGATAGAGTCTTTGCGGGTTTGTTATGTAATCACCCTGTTTCGCATTGTTTGTCTGTTTGTCATCGCTACACAATACACATATTGAAATTAAACTTTTCAATATGATGATTTATGTTAATACGACATTTGTTTTGGTATTTAGTGTGTAATTTTAAAAGTTTGGTTTTATATTTTTATAAATATTTATAACACTATATATTTAATTAAAACTTACAAATATTTATAAAGTAAAATAATAAAATATTTCTAATATACTAAATCAAATCTCATTTAATATCATCTTGGAAATTGCTGCAGTATTTGTTTAATAAAAACTTAATCTTGGGTATTTCCTTTTTACTATCTTCGTATTTCTGTTTTGTTTTTTGCTTTTAGTTTTTGTTGGTAAGAGTTTTGTACATTTTAATTATTACCTATTAGATTATGTTAACTTTATAGTAAATACTTGTCTTGATTGAATGCCTTTCGCATGATAAATAATTAACAAAGAGAACTGATTTTGTTTTTCTTGAATATTTTGTATGTAAGGTTTGTCAGTATATTATAATTTATATATTTTTTTTAAAATCACTATTTTCTACTATATATTAATTATGGTTACCGAATTAGTATAACACACTTTAAATCAAATTTAAAAATAATGAATTATACTAAATTAATTTGGAATGATCATAATGTGACATATAGTAGAATAACGATGTAAAATTTATTTCTCAATTTGCTAAATGCTCATCTCATGGAACCTAAATCCCCCATAATTATTTAAAAATTGAAATTATCAAATCGAATTTTTTAATATGATAACGTACCTTACCATGAACCCCTATATATAGTCAAGTAGCACTTTATTTTGTTGTTTAATATTAGTATATATTTCCTCGTGCGACTTTACATGGCAATTGTTATGTTATTCTAAATAGAACTTTTTTTTTGGTAATTGAGTATTATTTTTAATTAATTTTATTGTTTTTATTTTACTTTTAGTAACGTGAGAATATGAATATATAATTTATGTATCTTACTTTTTTTAAGTCTATTTTATAAAGAAATTTCTTTTTAAAAATGACAACTTTTTAATTTTAATACTAACATGTCATGTTAAGATTTAGTGCAGTATACATATTTATTATTTTAGAGAATAAAACTTTAATATTTTTTACCTTTTAAAATTCCTTTTGAGATAAAATTAAAAAAAAAAATAGTTATCTCTCCATCCAACAATAGTTGTCCAATATAGTATTTTAGAATGTCCAACAATATTTGTCAACTTTATGAAATTAATGTATAATTTTAAATTTAGTTCCTAATTGACCCTTATCATTAATTATAGATATTTCTCTATTACATTTTTACAAAATATTGTATTTATTATATTACTCCTTCTATCCAACAATGATTGTCCACTATTGACTTGACAGACTTCTCAAGGAACAATAAATAATATGAGTAATATTATTATATTATCCTTTAACTTTATTAAATTTAATGTTTTGAAAAATGTGTTATATGATAAATAATATTTAATAGCAAGAGTAAAATAGAAACAAAAGATAAATTATCTCTTGATTTTCTAAATTTGACTAATAGTGTTTGACAACTATTTTTAATATAGCAGACAACTATTGTTGAATGGGAAAGTAAAACTAATATATTAAAATTATCATTTTATTTATAATTTCTTAAAAAGTCTACAAAATTAATAGTAGACAAATATTGTCCGAGGGAGTAATAAATGAAAGGGATATGTGGGTGGGATTAAATGGAAGAAAAGTAAGCTTTGACATGACTACTATTAGATGTAAGATTGGAAGATGGGATTTTATTATGAGGCAGTTGTCATAATTTATTGCCCTTTTTAGTTTCTGTTGAAAATTTGCAGGACTAATAAATTTTTTTGAGCCTGCGCCGGTCCCAATACGTTATTATAGACGTATTCTATTTTAGTTGGAACTCTATCAAATATATTTTATTTTAGTTAGAGGTTATTCTAATTCTAAATTTTATTTTATGTCTATATAAAATGTATAATATTTCCTTAAAAAGATATCTCAAATATTTTATAAATTCATGAAATATATATAAAGAGATAATTCAAATGATCTTACTTTGAGAAACATCCACTAGCACCCTCAAATCATGGATAAATCTTATGATAGAAGAATCAAAGGGGAATAAAATTATACCCATATTATTTTATCAATAAATATTCTTGTTTCTTCATATTTTATTTATGATTAGTTTAGTTTTCATATATTTAAAATTTGTTGCAAACAATTACAAATATATATCTCCGTATTCATATTAATTAAAATTATTTTCAAAGTTCAAGATAAATTTCGTTTTATTCTTAATAGTAATTGTTCTTTAAAATTGTAAAACTTTAATAGTGACACTCATAGAGTAAATATTCAATGAAAAAAAGATATATTATTAGACATAGTTAAGGAAAAAATAATCAAGTATCCCCTCCTCATTAAGAGGGTGTTTGGATTAGCTTAAAAGTTGGTCAAACCTACTTTTAAGTTAGTTTTTAACTTTGAAAGTGTTTGACAAATATAAAAAAAATAACTTAAAATAAGTCAGAAATGACTTAAAATAAGTTAAGAAGTGTTTGACAATGTCAAAAATAACTTAAAAACCAAAAGTAGGGAAACCAAAAGCAGGTCTCCCCTACTTTTTATTTTTTGACTTAACATTTCAGTTTGACTTTTTATTTTTGACGTCAAAACTACTTTTTTTTAATCTAATCCAAACGGACCCTAACAGTCACTCCAGAGAAATGCAAATGAAATACACAACTAGCATTTTGAGGTGGAAGGAGTAATATTTCCGCCATTTCTTTTTATTAAGTTTTATATTTATTTGGCATTTAAAAAAAATATTTATTAAGAGTTGATTTGATTAAATTATCCGGATTAATTAATTAAGAAAATAATAAATTTTGGGTTGAGATGAACAAGAGAGAATTTATTTATTTACTCTCTTATAAGGAGGAGTTTGTTGCCGAAGTACGGGTAGGCAGTAGGTCAACATGTTTGCTTTGACATCTGAAGACGCTTTCGTCATTTTTCTATGATATTTTCATTTTAATTTGCTTTATCTTATTTTTTTAGTATTTTATATATTTTCCTTTTTATATCGAAAATAAGTA
Organism: Solanum acaule; assembly: GCA_036250505.1. Lineage (NCBI taxonomy): Eukaryota > Viridiplantae > Streptophyta > Magnoliopsida > Solanales > Solanaceae > Solanum > Solanum acaule. The sequence goes on from JAJOOR010001722.1 coordinate 9,918, forward strand.
ATTGAAAGTAGATAACCACATGCGGCTTATCTCTCGCCTTATTCTTTGTGCGATTCAACTCCAAACTAATTGGGTTCTATATTTGACGACAACCATTTTATACTTCTTAATGCAGATGTAAATTTGACCGTATCAAGTTCAGAATCAAAAAAATTGTAAAATGTCTTTTGAAACCAACTTTGATTAGTTGATGTATTAATATTAATGGATTAATATCAGATTAACCTTCTAACCAACTTTGGAGCTAGATGATCTTTATCGACATAATATTTACCACAATAATATCAATTCAAAATGCCTTTCTAAACTAGGTTGCCCTTAATTAACCATTTGATTATCCCTTCAAAAGAGGATAATCTTTCTAAAGAAATCAGGTGGCTGATTTTGACTATCATTTTTTTTATATGTATTATGGGACCACTTAAGAATTGGACCACAACGTGCCTTAATTTAATTCAAAAAGGCCCCTTCGGTACTTTATAGTTTAGATGTTACATCCTTGAGTTTATATTAAGTGAATTTTTAAAATTTGTTATGAAGTTTAAAATAAGTGAATATTTGAAGTTCAAGAAAATTATTGGAATTTTTTTAAATTTTTTTTATATAATCCTTAACTACTTTATCTCTCTTAAAAAATAGTAACAATTCACTTATTTGAGGGAGTGAATGATTTTTTTCATTTCCAAATTTAATGCAAGAGAAGATGAATATGGTCAGATTTGTAAGGCCTTGTAAATAAATTTGTGCTATAGCTAATTCTTTAATTATTATTTTTATATTGAAAATAAAAGTCCAACTAAATGGTTAAATAATTTTATATTTTATTTTGGAGCTATTATATTTATTCAATGAATGAAACAACCCAGACTATATTTAATAGCTGCTTGAAAAGTGCTTGTTTGGTTCCTTGTAGGGTTTTCTTTGACTATTCTAAAAGATAATAATGATCCAAGAAAGAAGAAGACACAAAAGCGTATTTTATTATATACTTCCTCCGTTCACTTTTATTGACATATTACACTTTTCGAAAGTCAACTTGACTAATTTTTAAAGTTAAATTAGAATACATTAATTTAATATTTAAAAAAAATAGATATTTAAAAAATATATTATAAATTACTTTAACTAAAAAAAAATCATGATAATTAAAAATGGACTAAGAAAATAACAACACGTTTGTGCCACCCTCTAATAAATGGGAAAAGTTGGTTGTTGGATTTGTTTTGTGAATAGACAAATATAACAAGAAGACAAAAATGCCTTTTTTGCTGAGCAAATTAATACTCTACTTTTATCCCAAAGTCTCAACACACGGATCCACCATGTCCCTTTCTTATTTCACATTTCCCTTCTTTTAATCTGCTTCTCCATTTTTGTTTTGATTTATTTAGGAATAACGAGTAATTCTCTATTAGGATACAATAAAGTCTGAAACATATATGTAATTGATTATCTACTTCTGAAAATAATTTGTATTATAAGAAAACTTTTCACGAAGAATCACTCATTTCTTGAACTGACGCACCCTTTTGTTATTTCCTTTCTGAACTGACGTAACATTTTGTTTAATTAAAATTTAAATAAAAAAATTGTTCAAAGTAAATCACGAAAAATAAAATATATATAAAGATAAACTTCCTCAATTAAATAGACTTCTAGACCTTAATAACTTAAGGGTGGCCTTTCCTCACAGATGTGAAAACATCCAATTACATATTATAACTATCCTAACAATCACAACTCATAGTCATTGCGTTTGTCCTTCACTAAAAATATTGAAAAACTTACATAAATCTTGGTTTAGGAGTTAATTACTCAATTACTTAGATACACTTTAGTTTGCAATATTATGAATTTTATCAGATTTTGGTGTGTTTAAATATGTCCAGGTACATGTATCTTGGGATACATGAGATCAAAATTAGGTGTAATATGATCTAGATACACTGTATTTAAGTGGATTCACATGTATCTAAGATACACAACAAATGTAGCTCACCTCCCTCTCATCTCGCTTGTCACTCTCCTATGTATCTGATATCCTAGATACATGGAAATTACACCAGATACATACAAATACATGTATCTAGCGTATATCTAATGTGATTCACATGTATATGAGATACATAACAAATTTCGCTCCTCCATCTTTCTATTTTAGTGTATCTGGTAGCATAATTACATGTATCTAGGTGTATCTTTCTCAATATATGGTAGAAAACTCTTAATTAATAATAAGTTACGTATATTTTAAATATATAAATATAATATTATATATGGTAATGAAGTATGTCTAATTAGGTAGTTTCTCCGTTTTTATTCTTAGATTTTTGGCCCAAACAATTGGTTTCTATTTTTATTCATGGTATCATGTCACCTAAAATTTATAGTTATTATTTTCCGTTTTATTTTGTGCTTGCTGTCCTTTTTAAATAGGGGAAACTAAGCAAATACCCATAAAAGCAAAATAATTACAAACATATATCCCTTTACATTCATATCCCCACTAAATAATTACACTATATATACTCCCCCCCCCCCCCCAACTAGTTTCGCTTAACTGATAGTAAATCAGTATCATATACAATTTTGATATTATTAAAGCTGATAATTTTGCTTAAGTGATACTAAATCCGTATATATATATATATATATATATATATATATCACATTAGTCAATACTATAAGAGTATATACTTATAATATCACATTAGCGATTTAAAAATTACTCATTAGTCAATGATACTATAAGAGTATATACCACATACTCTTTCTCTCTCCTCAATATTATATTATTATTTCTATTTCATTCTTATTTCATAATATAAATCCATTCTTTCTTTTTTTCAAATAATCACTTTTATATAATTTACATGTGATATAAAAAAAAATTCAATTTTTTTTAATATAAAATTATATTTTATTCTAAATTTCTAAATAACATAAATTGGAAGCAAATATTATCTAATATACAAATTAATGGACAATTCAAATAAAAGTGAAATCATTAATGAAATATAATTACATAAACATTACAGAAATACTCAGCTTTCAAGACTATTACGTTGCTCCCATAAATGCTCTACTAACACATTATGGAGTTCAAAATGAGCATTTTTGTCATTAATTTTTTTATGTCTCGCTAAAAATTGTTCAAATAGAAGATTTTCATCTACCACCATTTTTGTTGTTGCAGTTGGAGCCTCTACGACATCTTGAATTGGTGCATTAAGATCACGTTCATCCTCGATTATCATGTTGTGCAATATAATATATGTAGTCATTATATCATGTAGCACTTCCTTTCTCCAAAAACGTGATTGTCCTACAATAATTACAAAACGTGATTGCAAACCTCCGAATGCACGTTCAACATCTTTTCGACACGGTTCTTGTTTCATCGCCAAATATTTCTTCTTTTGAGAATGTGTATTACGAATAGTTTGAACAATTGTAAACCATTTAAAATTGTGCATTCTTTATAGTGAAAATTAATAATAAAATCAAATTATATTAAATTAACAAAAAAAATTAAAAAATTGAAATATTATTAATTTGGAATGAAAGTAGTATATATTAAATAATATATATTTTAAAAATATTATATTACACTTAAAAATAATTACAAATATTAGAGATTTAATTCTAGCCTTATATGAAACATAATATGTTAATTACTTAATAATAGAAATAATAATAAAATAATGAAAAAAAGTGAAATAGAGAGTGTGAATAGTAGTTCTCCAAATTTGGAGAACTACTATTCAACTCTCTATATATGGAGAATAAAGAGTGAAATGGAGGATGGTTGGAGAGCCCATTCTCTATTTTACTCTCCAAATTTAGATAATGGAGAGTAAAATAGAGTGGGGTTAGAGATGGTCTTATAGTATCATTGACTAATGAGTAATTTTTGAACAAGTGTGTGTATATATATATATATAGAGAGAGAGAGAGAGAGAGAGACTGATTTAGTATTAGTTAAGTGAAATTATCAGCTTTAATGATATTAGTACAATATATGATACTGAGTATCAGTTAAACGAAAATTATCAACCATAATGAATGGGGTGGTATGATATGTAATTATTTATGAAAGAATGAGTATTTTAGGAATAACTTTAGGTTTGGGTATGAACTCGTTTGTGAATTTTATGACCCATTTATGTTGTTTTTCCTTTTAAATATTATTTCACATTTATTTAAAAAAAATAATAGTTAGTACATCAGTCATAAAGATTATATAATTGAATTAATCTTTTATATCTCATAAAATTGAATAAGAATGGTTGAGGGACCTTGTAGGAAATTACTTATATAATTATTTTTTGAAATGATATAATTTATTAAAACAACGACAAATTTGAAAAAAAAATATTTATTACTTCTAGATCTCTAAAGACGCACCTCTTTTTAAATTAAATTTGTTTGGTTAAAATGAAATTTTAAATGGACCTGAAGTAGTACTAGTATGTGTTTTAATGAGATTGATAGCTTCAATAAAATCAATGATATTAACTCAATTCATTTCGATTTGCTTGATTCAGATTTACAAATGAAAAAATCACCCTACATCTATTAAAGGGTTAATGTTACAACCTTTATATCTATTTTTTTTTAATTACTACTTATAAAGTTTTAATTACAAGAATTAACATATCAGTTTTAATTTTTTTTATTAATTAAGTACATTTTATTAAGTAATTATATAATGTTATTATAATTAATAGGTGAGAGAAATAACATTAATGGGAGAGAATCAATTGATAATTATCAATTACACCTTTCAAGGGATTTTCTTAACTTATCACACGTCACCCTCCATCCCTACTCCCACATACCCACGTTTCTCTTTCTCCCCACGGTCATCACTCTTTCTCTTTCAACTTCTTCATTGTTCTTCTTGTCCATTCAAATGAAAGCCTCCACAAATCTTGTACACATTGTGAAGAATCAAAAAGTTCGGTTACAAACAAACATGCCGAAGAATAAAAAAGTTCACCATACACCTAGAAAGAGTATGAGATTTGTAGAGGATGTATCTAATGTTGAAATAGAGCCTCCAAGTTTTAATATTTTAACTCAAACTCCGCTGCCCAAAACGAATGCAACTCCGACGTAGAAAAGTGTCACCCTTCCGAAGAAACAACAAAACCCAACGAAGGAGAAGAAACGAGATCAAACGATATTCTAGCCAAAGATGTGCGACGGTTGCATTTGAGAGTCATTCCTATCGTGAAGATATACTGGAGGAATCGTCTAGTTGAGCAAGCTACCTGAAAGACCGAGCATGTGATGTGAGAGTAGTTTCCTGGCTTGTTTGAGCCTTCAAGTACTTCTTGACTCTTACTTTCGCGAATGAAAGTCCTTTTAGTAGTGGATGTTGTAATGACCCTCTAGTTTATTTATGTGTTAATGCCTTTTGTTCGTCGTTAGAGACTTCCTATAGCGATCCCAAGTCATTTATGACTTGCTGGGATTGACAGTTTGGTCACCTGGTCGTTCCTTTGGGTTTTATGCGAATTTCTGTGTTTTGGAGCTTTTAAACCTTGAACGGTCATTTTCGATCAAAATTTTGGGAAAATGACCTCAGAATCCAATTCTGATGATTCCATCATCTCTGAAAGGGTTATTTTAGGCTAGTAAAATGGTCAGCATGACTCCCAAGGCTTTCGTGCGACTAGGTGTTTTTACTTTCAAGTTATGGCCTAAGTTTGACCTTGGTCAACATTGAATATCTTTTCAAGGCTAAAAGTGCTATAAAAGAAAGTAGGTAGAAGAAGAAGACGAGAACTATCTTGCTATACCTGGATCAGCTTGACTCAATGTTTGCACTTGGATCTCTCTCTAGATTTTTGGTAAACATTCCTCGATAAGAATTTCACTAGCGCGGTTAGCTCCGAAATGTTGAGTTTGGTCAAGAACGACCCTCCGTGCGGATCTCGAGGCTCCTAGGCTAATTCTGAGCCCCTTTGTGGATTTTGGCTTAATCTGGAGTTTGGGTGTGGGACCCACTTTTTGTCAAAACAACCTTGTATAGAAGTTTTGACTACTCCTTTGAGTCTGAAAATGTCGAATTTGATTGGGTTGTATATCTCTTTTGTGTGCACGGGGTTCCGAACAAAACTAAGTTGATTTTTGCTGGTACCTAATGTTGGTGTCGCTCGCTTTTACGACCTTGGGCTCGTTTAAGCGACATTCGCTTTAGCAGCCAAGGCTCCGCTTTAGCAAGCTAGGCCAACTAGGTGGAAGCCGCTTTAGCAGCTCTATCATCGCTTAAGCGGACATCGCTTTACGTCCAAGGGATCGCTTAAGAGAGCTTAGCAGTCCAGGCCATGCTTCTTTTGCGACCCTAGTGCTGCTTTAGCTAGCCTCGCTTTAGCGACCATGGGGTCGTGAAAGTAAGGCACGCCTCTTGCAGGCCAGTCACTTAAGCGACATAAGTGGTCGCTTGAGTTTTAGCGATTCATCCATCTTTAGAGCTTCGATTGCAACAATTCGAAGTCCGGTGTATTTGTGGAGCTTGGGTCTATGCAGTGGTGTGATCAAAAAGTGTTGGGCGTCCCTCATTTGAGGTAAATTCGTGCAATTGTAGGGTACCTTAGCTTAGTTGTTGTCTTTAATGGTGAAATTGTCACATGTTGTTTATTCTTATTGTTTCGAGGCCCGAATTGTGTTCCATTTTGGAACACAAGTTTGGGGTACTATTTAAGACCTTTTGACTAAGTCGATCCAGAAGTTCTGGCATGGGTCCCATGATTTCCGTTTGATTCCAAAATTGGTCCGTCTTTGTTTTATGTGGTTTTGATGTCTAAACGGTCGTATTAACATTGTGATCCTATTTTTAATAACGGGGCTGCATTCTGAGGTTGTTCGTAAAGGAAAAGCTTCGGACATGTGATTTGGAGCACGTGCAGTCATCCTTAAGGTAGGCTACGACTTTTCGTCTCCTAGATTGAGCTTGAATGTGTGAACATATGTTGATTAGAGTCAATTTGGGCGGGTACCTAGTTGTTCTTATTTCATTTCATAGAAACCTTGTTTTAAGCTTGATTGACATTATTTCAGGATTAGAACCATGCTGGCTGGGGTTATGTGTTTATCCTTATCTTGTGTTTTGACTTGTATGTTGTTGTGATTGTATAATTGAGCATCTTTGGCCTTAGTATAGGCTTAGACTAGTTCTTTCCATAGACTCGCGACATTTATAGCGTCTAGGCCTTGTTTCTTCTCCGGCATCAATTTGGATGACTTAGTTCCTTGTATGTTGGTGTAGCAGACTTAACTTTGATAAAATGAGCCTTATTTTAGGCGATGTCCTTACTTTGGCAACCTTTTGCCCTCTCTCTCTTTATACGGTCCCATTACGATATTTGAGGCTTGGCGTTTCACTGGACAACTTGGGATTGGAGTTGGTTCGAGCTTGGAGCGTTGTTGCGGGTTGCTTGCGAGTAGACGTCGTTCAATGGTGTTATTGTTGTTGGTGTTGATGAGATCCTCTTTTGGAGTCGACACCCCCCTCCCCCCCTCCCCAGGTTTACTCTGCTAGCTAGGCGGTTGGCGCCGTGAGATTTTACTGGTTGGCTGGGTGGCCTTGATTGGTTACTTAGGGTAAAAGGTTTGGTATTATTGACTTCCCTGGGTTAACTCTTGCTAGCTGGGCAGCTGAAGTCCGTAGGAGTTTACTAGCTGGCTAGACGGCCCTTTTCATTGGGTACTTGTGGTTAGAGGCAAGTTATCACTTATTGGACATGGATTCACCATGCTTCAGTCTTATTAGCTAGCTATTCTGTGTACGTGTTGGTCTTATGGAGGTCCGTTCGGATTTTACTTAAACTTGTGCACGAGTGTACCTTCTGGGCTTATGGGGGTCCAGTTAGGTTTAGCTTAGTTGTACTTAGTTTTTATTTCTGGTACGCTCGTGTGCTTTTCCTTAAATTTTGCTTTGACCTCTGTTTATGTTTAGATTCTATATTTTCATATTGTCTTTACCTTTCTTTCTCAGTCAACCTATGATGCCTACTAAGTACCTTTGTTTTGGTACTCATGCTACATTGTGCATTTGTTTCGTGATGCAGGTCCTAGTACCAGTTACCAGTGACGATCATTCGTGCCTGCAACAACTTTTGTGGATCGAAGGCGAGGGTGAGCACTCGACGTTCTGGACTAGCATGTCTCCTTTTGTATATTGTATATCTAGTTTTTTGTATTTTGAGACAAGCTTGTTATTGAACTACTTTTGGGACTTGTATTCTTTTGTTAGAACAACTCTATACTCGTGACTTTCATATTTTTGGGAGGGATCTTTTATGTATATAGTTTTTGCTTGCTTCCGCTTTTACCTTGCTTTGTTGTTTAAATTCTGGTTCCGCGATTGTTCTACCCTTTTATCCATTGCTTGTAGTTCTGGGTTACGGGTTGGCTTACCTACTGGTGGAGTATAGTAGGTGTTATCATGACTCGAGGAATTGAGTTGTGACAATATAGGCCAAGGCTGACCAAACGTTCGTTAGTCATGCTCATCTTTTTGCATAACAGCCTAATTATTACTACCTGCTTCCTAGACTCACAAAGTTATAGTTCTGTCAAGGATGGATACAGAATGAAGTTTGGATGTGGCTTGAGGGGTTTCCATACTCAGCATCCAAATTTATACTTTCAAAATATAGTATAGATATTTATTTATTTATTGCTTAAAAATATTAGTATAGTTATGGATATGTTACAGATATTGTCAACCTCTAACACTTGAGTCTTCAAAAGAAAAAAGAAATTGAGTCAAAGAAGTTCAACTCCCCAGACAAGATTGAAGATGTAAGCAAGTTCTATCATATAACTAACTAGTTTTAATCATTCACTAAATAGCTCTTTATAGTTTGCGACCCCTTTTAACTAAAAGCTTTCAACTAGTAATTTGTATATTAATTCATAAATTCAAAAGAAGATACAAAAGGAAAGGGGAGAAATGGTTTTAAAAAATTTCTTAAAAAGCCGTGATACCTAAGACAATACCTATTAGCCACTCATCTCTTTTTGCTATCAATATATCTGCAACAAGAATAAGTACAAAAAGTCGTTAATTGAATTTCTCATGCAATGAAGGCTGAGAAATGAGAGACCAATTGTTTCCTACAAATGTGAATTTCCTTCAATCTAATTCTCTCCCCCATGGAGAAGTCAACAACTGCCTACATGAATAACAACCCAAATCTTGTAGTTGGACAGGCTTGTCCACGAATGAATCATTCACTACAGATTATGGAGAAAAAATTGAGTGTAAAGACAGCAGGCAAAATGGTCTGCAAGACTACTGTCGTCTGGGTAGAAGTTTATGACACTTGATAAGTTAATGCCAAAGCTTGCAACAAAAACCATTCCGTGGCCTCTTGCTGGATACTATTTCTGAAAAGGTATCAACCAATTGACCAGCCAAGCTACTTGGATCATCGATTAGCGTTTGAATGAAGGTATTTACCACCCTACGTTCTTGCTCCGTTGATCGCAAGCTAAACCAAGTAAGCAATTTTAACCTGAATTCCTTCTCAATCAGACCCTGACATTCCAGCCAGCGGATGATCTTGACACAATATTCAAAGTTTTCATCCAAGCCTCCTGTACGAATTCGGATAGGTGAACCATTGATTAGGGTGCTGTCAGAGTCATGTGTCTCACCATTATTGCTAGCTCCTCTCTTCCGACAACCTTCCATCTGAGAATCACCAGCTGACACATCTCCATTCTTCCCCTGGTTCCAGTTTTGGGAATCTCCACTACCATGTGATCT
>JAJOOR010001723.1:0-62638 GCA_036250505.1 Solanum acaule
AAAAAAAAAAAAAGGAGAGGGAAAGCATTGATTGATTTTGTAATAACAAAAAATATCTCCTTGAGAATAGTTAAGGAACGTATCACTTACTGTGAATCATGCACATGGCTAGTGTGTAAGCATCTGCAGTAGATTATTGGACAGAATGTTAAAAGTGTTCATAAAATTCTTACTACGAAGAAAAGAAAACTGCTATAAATATACACAACCACAAAAAAGGAGCCTCTTGTATTGATTCTTTTCCAGTTTTTGATCTACCTTTTGTTTGAACCAGTCGTCAATGTCTTCCTTGTAGGTGGTTGATTGGAATTTGACTTCTGGGCCTGCAAAGAAAATTGTTGTCATCACGTCACGTCTTCTAAGTGATGCACATAGATACATTTTACGTTGCCTGAGTGCATTTCAGACTCTCTGCAGCTGTGCTATATTTACATGCATTTCAGAGGTACTTTTTGTGCCCGTGGATAAAATGTTCTTCTGAGATTTTCATTAAATTCGATAATGATACCTGATATATAGTGGTTGTATTACCTGTTGTTTTGCTTACATCAACCACATTATTCTTTATTAAAAGATAATATACATATATCCATCCATTACGTCTGAATCAATTTTAAGCTTTAGGAAAAATGGGAGACATGCAGATCTTTCTTGGTTGGTACTCAGTATATATGTCTCTATGAAGATAGAATAACTTACTGTAAGATTTTTAACTTTTATATGTATGCTCGTCCAGAATTTCATGCAGATTCTCTTTCCTATTCCTTTACAAGAAAAAATGACAGCAACATACCCAGTGTAGTCTCACAAAGTGGGGTCTAGGGAGGGCTGTTTCTGATAGACCCCTGACTCAAGGAAAAAGACAATAGTAGCAGGAGCAGCCCAAAGCAGTTCAGAAGAAGAAATAATGAAAGTACAACAAACAATAGAACAAGAGTACTATTACTCATATGATATGATAAGCTACACGACACTGGACTACCCACTAACATTCTATCTAATCCATGTCCTTCATATCCAATCTAAGGTCATGTCCTCGGTAAGCTGTAGTTGGGTCATGTTCTCAGTAAGCAGCAGGGTCATGTCCTGTCTAATTACCTTTCCCATTACTTCTTTAGTCTACATTCACCTCTCCTGAAATCATCCATGACCAACCTCTCACATCGGGACATCAGTACACCTCCTCTTCACCTGCCCGAACCATCTCAGTCTGGCCTCTTTCATTTTGTCCTCCATTGAAGCCACTCTCGCCTTGTCCTGGATAGCTTCATTTCTAATCTTATCCTTCCTAGTATGGTCAGACATCCATCTCAGCATCCACATTTCAACCACTTTCATCTTCTGAACGTGATAATTCTCAATTGACCAACACTCCACTCCATACAACAATGCCGTTCTAATTAATTAAGGCGAGACTACTAGATGTTATCTCAAGATATGTTTGTCATTATGTACTCTGATTGTGAATGAAAGGTTAGTCATATTGTTATTGAAATGTGCTGTGGCCAAGGTTAGCTCGTCCTCTTGGTCTTAGTAGGACAAAAGAAAGCTTCTGAGCACTGCTAAGTGAAGGTACTGAGCATATTACCTTCACTTAGGGGGGTTCGGCAGAGAATACAGGATGGATAGAAAAGTTTCAATGGAAATCATTTTCTTTCATCCACGAGTGGCTTCCCCATTCTAGATGAGATTTGCTGGCCACCACAACTATAACTTAATTTGTCTAGTTTCACTGAACTCAGTGTTAGACTATTTGTAAGGCCATGTTTTCAAGTTAGTTACAGATATAATGGAAAATTACTTCTAGCCAGGATAACGTCTTATTCTTCCGACCTTATTTAATGTTATTGATGGTCTGTTTCTTTGTAATCACTGTCACTTTTCTATTAGTTGCGAACATAGGTCGTCAATAAATCCTGATGAAGCTAATGTATCAAATAAGTTCAATATTGGCACCGGAGTTGCTTGTCATATCAAATACTCTCTGTTCTCCAACAGAAAGATCTCAATCAAAGAAGTCTGCACTGTGAACTGAAAGTACTTTTATCTGTTTTAAGAAATTTAGTCTAGTGCTTTTGGACTAATGTCCTACTGCAATGATTTCGAGGTTGTCTATTTTACTGGTATATGTTAGGTCTTAAATATGTCATTGACATTCCCACCCAATGTACATAGGAAATTGTCACTTAATAGCTTCTTGTATGATCAATCTGCAATGTCTTACCTCAATTTAAGTGTATGCCCAAATTCACTTATTTCAGACAGGTCACTCAGCATATCCTGAATCACCTTTAGGACCGGATGCATATCGTGAATATGAATCTTTGCTTGTCCAAGATTATGAGGAGCTTGCCAGAAAGTTTCTGATGAACTCTAGTCATACCGGAGAAAGCATAGTAAAGGAAAGTACGCCCGCTGAAGATGAAGGATGGTCACAATTAACCACCAGTGAAGAGGAGCCTTTTAATTTCAGTTCTGTTGCAAGTGCACAAAATTCATATGAAGACAGTGTAATTGACCGGACCGAAGATGTACGGAAAAAGTTGAAAGTTTCTGTGCATCACTTCCCTCTGGTCTTGTGTCCTTTTTCACCTAGATTCTTTGTCTTGCCTTCAGAAGGATCAGTTGCCGAAGCGTACCTATCCGCTGAACATGATAACTCTATAAGCTTTGGGTTACCTCCAATAAGTACTGGGACAACTGCTGATGGTGAGGATGTCCCTCCTGGGGCAACTCTTACCGCTCAATTTCTTTATCATCTGGCGGCAAAGGTAATCATGCTTTCACTTGTCTGAAAATTTCTTTACCGATTTTGAATGTTCTCTTCTATCGTGATTCATATATTGAAAATAAAAAAGATGTCCACCAATTGGCATCCTTGTTATCCAGAATGGTAGTGAAATTTGACTACACCTTCTCACTAACAATGTGTTTAGGATGGCATATCTCTGTCTTGGTACAAGCCTCTGCAATGCACCATTTATGTGTATTGAATACTACTTGGATTATACAAAAGTACTATATAATTGGTAATTTTCTTAAAACAACACACACACACACACACACACACACACAACAAACACTAGTTGTTGGATTCCATTATAAAAACAAAAAACAGCGGTTAGATTTAAGGATAACGGTCATTTAGCTGTAAAGTTGTAAAAAGGTGAAATTCCTAAAGGAATAAACCTGCTTTCCACTGAATATTTAATTTTAATAAACAAGATTAATTAAATAAATAATAACAGATGAAAGGTACTACTAATGTTCTTTAGTTAAAAAGGGAGAATTTACCATGTATTATGCGACATTGAGCAACTTTTCCGTCTATCGGATTTTTTGTCTAATCTTACCCCCGCGGCCTTGCCATCAGGAAAGTCTCATTTTTTGCCCTTGATTCTACAGAGCTCCAATCTGAAGTTAATGTTAAACCATAGTCAATTCAGAGGTAAATTTGGACACGTGGAGGCCACCAATTTCATGTTGGAGCTCTGTTTATGGCAAGAGAGTATGAGACAATTTTCTAATGGTAAGGGTATGAAAGGACCAAAGGTCTAGTGGAGGGAAAAATTGAGCAATTTCTAATAGTATTTATAGGATCAAGCTTGGACCTTTTCTTCTTTTAAAAAACATGAGGATAAACACAATGTTAAGCTCTTTGTGGAAATAAAAGGTAAATAGTGGGACATTTTCATTTAGAAAGTAAAAATGTATCGCAATAATCTATTATGGATTTTGAACGACTGATATATTGTATTGCAATCGTGTTATCTATGTTTTTTTTAGATTTTGCCTCATTCAGCCTGTATTTTGAAAGCTAATATATTCAATTTGTAGATGGACCTGAAATTTGAGATATTTTCCTTGGGTGATGTTTCAAAAACTGTTGGAAAGCTTCTAACAGACATGTCAAGTCTTTATGATGTTGGTCGACGTAAGAGATCTGCAGGGCTATTACTCATTGACCGCACTCTTGACCTTCTTACTCCATGCTGTCATGGGGATTCACTTGTGGATCAAATGTTTTCATCATTGCCTCACAGAGAACGGATAGCATCCTTAAGTCAATCTAAAAGCTCCCAAAGCCAGGTTAAACTTGGCCCTGCTTACTTGCAACGTTCTCCCCTCACCGTTCAGATACCACTCAATAATTTCCTAAGAGAGGATACTTCAAGTTCTTACAACTTTCAGCTGGTGGAAAGCGTTGAAGCATTTCTCCGTGGTTGGAATTCAAGAGACTCAACTTCTCAGATGGTTGAGTTGGTGAATTTTAGCACTAAACTTAGTGGTGAAATGTCATCACAAGATTTTCAGAGTGACCTTCTTTGTGGTTCTTTCATCTCTACGGAAAATTTTCATGGAACACCGTACCTAGAAGCCATACTAGAGCGAAGAACAAAAGATGGGGCTGTGCTGATCAAGAAATGGCTGCAAGAAAGTTTACGTCGAGAAAATATATCATTGAATGCAAAAATCCGTCCTGGTTATGCTTCAAAATCAGATCTGCAGACTATGGTTAAGGCATTAGCTAAAAGCCAGTCATTGCTGGCGAAAAACAAAGGAATTATCCAGCTAGCAGCAGCAGCACTATCTGCATTAGATGAATCACATAGTGCTAAATGGGATGCATTTAGCAGTGCTGAGAAGATACTGAACGTAAATGCTGGGGACACAAGCCAAAGTCTTGCTGCTCAAATTAGTGATCTCATAAATAAAAGTGCGTTAGTTAGTTCACAGGGTAATAATAAGATGGATGCTCAACCGGGGCTTCTTACTCTACAAGATGCTCTGCTACTCACGGTTGTTGGATATATATTGGCAGGTGAGAATTTCCCATCTTCTGGGACTGTTGGTCCTTTCTCTTGGCAAGAGGAACATTTTATGAAAGAAGCAATTGTTGATGCAATTGTTGAGAACCCAACAGTTGCTAAATTAAAGTTTCTGAAAGGTTTAACTCAGGATCTAGAAGCCAACTTTAACAGAAAATCAGAAGAGAAGAAGGAAAATCTTTCTAATACCGAAAGCATTGATTTTGATGATGACGATTGGGGTAGTTGGGGTGATGAAGATTCTGGAAAAGATAAAAGAAAAGAGCAAGTGTATGATGACATGCAATTAAAGTTAGAATTACGTGATAGGGTGGATAATCTATTCAAATTCTTTCACAAATTGTCCAGCTTAAAAAAGAATGTTTCATTCAGAGAGTGGTCACAGGCTCTGAGTAAATTCAATGATGATCCTTACTCAAACAAAGGACTTCTTTATAAAGTGCTATCAAGGGTATTAGATAAGCATGAAGTACCTGGCTTAGAGTATCATTCATCTACTGTTGGCCGCCTATTCAAAAGCGGGTTTGGGAGATTCGGCCTTGGGCAGGTATGATTCAATTAGATATCAATATTTTCATTGCTAGCCTAAGTTGCTGATTTGATTCTGGAATTTTTGCAGGCGAAACCAAGTCTGGCAGATCATGATGTTATTCTCGTATTTGTTGTGGGAGGCATAAATGGTGTAGAGGTTTGTTTTCCTTGAACTCTTCAGTGTATTTCATGCTTCTGCTTTCATATTGGTTTAATGAATTTGCAACGCACATATGCAACAATGGTTAAGATATTAGTTAATAAAGCAAAAACATCATAAAACACTGCTAGTATGCTCATTGATGGGCAACCAAGAGTGTGGCCTAGTTGTCAATGAAGTGGTTGAGAACCCTGAGGCTTAGGTTCAAAACTCAGCGGAGACAAAAAATACTAGGTGATTCTTCCCATCTGTCCTAGCATTGGTGATGCTATATGAAATAGCAGTCCCTCCTTGTTCTTTCACTATAAAACACTGTTATCCTTTCTCTTTCAATTGAAGTATG
This sequence comes from Solanum acaule, assembly GCA_036250505.1. Classification (NCBI taxonomy): domain Eukaryota; kingdom Viridiplantae; phylum Streptophyta; class Magnoliopsida; order Solanales; family Solanaceae; genus Solanum; species Solanum acaule. The sequence goes on from JAJOOR010001723.1 coordinate 5,864, forward strand.
CTCGTTGGTGCTACGTGAAATAACAGTCCCTCCTTGTTCTATCAATAGGTTCGAGAAGCTCAGGAGGCATTATCCGAGAGTAGCAGGCCTGAAGTCGAATTAATTTTAGGTGGAACAACTTTTCTTACACCTAAAGATATGTTTGAACTACTGTTGGGCGATAATTGTTGTGTTTAAGGCTGTGTAGCTTTCTAATTATGTTATGTAAAATTTAAGATGAAAAGTTCTGTCTAATGTCTGATATTTAGAGAAAACAAAACATAATTTTCCCTTCATGTAAACAGTATTGGAATTTATATGATTTTCAATATATTTTTCGTATACTTCCTAATAAAAAAGAAATACAATGGTTGGCAACAAAGGAGTCAATTTGCACCCTATATTTTATTATCTTATTTGCATCCTATATAACTTTAAAGATGAAGAGATACATTTATTATAGGTAGAAAACAATTGCGATTCAAAAAGAATCAAATTGTTATTTTCATTCAATTCAATTAACTTTCAATATATTAAGGTAAAACTCAATATAAAACTTCAGTTACAAAATATTAGTTATTGAAAATTTTAGAATTTTTCACTTAAAAAACGAGAGAAGAAAAAACACGATAAAAAGGGAAAAAGATATATAAGGTCACCTTCCTTGATATGAAATACAGCCTCATTGGTATGCGTTGTATTATTTTAATGAAGACAATGTTTAATTAGATTATATCGTTCTCCGTCGTTATATAATGTCACACATTTATAATTTGAATGATAAATCTACGGGAAAAAGTAGGGTATGTGATAGAGCTACAAAGAAAGGTAGGGTAAAAGATGAAATATAATTATTCAGTAATAAATAAAGACAAAATGAGAAAGAAATTTTTAAGGTAACGATACGATCACACCAAATCGATCGTTACTTTACGGGTCTTTTCATCATTACCTAACGATGAATTTAAACAACACGATACAATAGAATTTAAGTAACAATCCAAACAAACATTGTAATTAAATTAACAACACAATACAATCCAATGGATAGCAACCATCCAAACAAGGGGTAAGTTATTGATGCAATTTTGATAAGAAAACAAAAATATTGTAAGTTTTGGGTCGTGGGTCGCCCATGTGGACCGACCCAATCCAACTTTTGAAGCAATTCATTTTGATAGAAAAATAAAAAACTTCCGCCACAAGGTACACAAGCCATCGATTTTGCTCCGAATTTCTCACAGATACATTATGACCATATCTTGATCCATCGATCATGACTCACTGAAGCTATAATACCTTTAGCACGTAAATCTGCTAATGAAGAAATTATACCATCATGTGCTCTATATGATGAAGTTATGTTTGCTTTACACATTGGATTCCACAACTCCAAAAACTGCAACAACATTTGACATGTATCAAATAGGGTGAAAAATAATAATCAAGAACTATACAATAGTTACTTAAGTTATTAATTAAAGATCGTAGAATGATAAGACACAAGTAAAAAAGTAAAAATATTCAGTTGAAATCAATATGCAATCGATATTATAATAATAAATTTGGAAGCAAACAACATATCAAAACATGCACTATAGACGTATTATATCATTTGTGAACTGACACCTTAACCTAATATTGAAAACATCTCATATTATTTCATCTTCCATTTTCTTACCTTTGGTTGATAAAAGAAAAGTACTTTCTTTCCTTTTTAATTCTTCGAGAGGATTTAATATCTAAACATTCTAAGGTTACGAATATATCAAGATATTTACTAAACATACCTTATTAGAACCAATCACCAACGATAGAATTTGGCCTGGGTGATAAATGCAGGATTGAAACTTATTCACACCAGAGAGCAATTCAAATATCCACATTCCTTCACGAATAGACCAAATTCGTGCGCGATCTTCGCTCACTGATGCAATGTATTTTCCAGTTATGTCCCAACAGATTGAAAGAACGTTTTCATCGTGTCCCTATAAATCATAGAAAATGAAATCGCAGTTATACAATATGGTAATGCAACATGTAAGAATTTTAAAAACAAGTTTGAAATTGACTAATAATGAAGAATAAGCATTTTACTTGTAATGTTTTCTGGATGGTTTGAGTCTCAATATCAAAAATATTTATGATATTTTGGGTAGAACTTGCCAAAAGGCTCCCAAGTTGAGGTTGAAATCTAACTTGTCTACTCCCTCCCTGCATTGACACGGAGTTTAAGAATAGAAATGTGTTAATATTTTTTGGGACTAACTAAAAAAGAAAGTAAATCATATAAATTGAGACAGAGAGTAGTTAATTCTCTACAAACCACTCTATTTAGAACATTGTATAGTATATATGTTGTTTAGTCTAATAAGAATATTGGTTCAAATAACATTACCAAATAAATTTTCTTTTCTAAAACATCTTTTTGCATGTATATATTCACATAATAATCCACTATTAATCTTCAAAATCTTGAAATTGGTTGGAATGAAAAAGAAAGAATGGTAAGAAAATTATTTCCTACAATTAAATCCAGGTATTTATGAAAAACAAATTCACCAATGATTTCAAATCAGTCAATTAAGAAATCTCTAATTTGAAATAGAAACAACAAAAGCAGCTAACTATCAAATTATGAAGTCTCCACATGTCAAATAGTGGTAGCAGCCTATCCCGCTAGTGATATTGTCTATTTTGGGCCTAGGCCTGCACGATTTTAAAACGCGTCACTAATTGACAAGACTTGCTTACTTATATATACCCAACATCTCTCTTATATTTTTATTGATATAAAACCTTTTGTCTTAAGTTGGAGTGTTACATTTTATGAACATCTAAAATAAAAATAAAAAAGGAAGAAAATAGAGACACCAACCTTAAGACTGAGCATGCAATCACCCCCATTGACATTCCACAGTCTAATCTCATTGTTGTGATCACAAGAACTGAGAAGATCCACCATTGTTGGATGATAATCAACTGACATCACATGCCCATGATGTCCTTCAAGGTTTCTATAAGTCTTTGTTGGCTGGATAATGATAAAATGATGACATACAATATCATGGTTGTAATATAGACACAATTTTTTTTTTAAAAATTGAAGAATATAATCAAACACATAGTTTACAGAATCATTGAATTTGTTTTACTAGTCAAAATACGTAATCACATTCAAAGATGAATTACATCATATAAAATCACAATCTAAAATCTAAAATCGTACCTTGTTATAGATTCGTTCCAACACTCTTCAGAAAATAAATCTTCACAAGAACTTTAAGAGAATAGAAAATTTTACTATGGAAATAGAGATTGTACCTCAGCTGCATCCCATATTTTCACAGTTTTGTCAAGAGAAGATGTTGCAAACATTGTTGAGTTTGGTTTAAAACGAATATCTGTAATATCCTGAATATGACCTTCTCTACTACTAAAATTGTTATTTCCCAAATCCCAAATCATAACCTAAAAACATAAAAAGCAATACAAATTCATTAACAAAAAAAATTGAGATTAAAAAAAGTGTTTTAATTTCCCATTTGACAAAAATAAATAAAACAAACCTTATTGTCATGTCCACCAGTAGCCAAAAACTTCCCTTGTGTATTAAAGTGACAACATAAGAGATCAATATTTGTAGCACGATAGTTATGAATATTTTTTAGAAAAAACCCTGTAAAGTAATATAAAGTCAATTATATTATGGTAATAAATTTATTTCCTCAATATAAGAACATTAAATACACAACATATCTAGGTGAGTATTGATCCTAATAAAAAGTATGTACAATCCTTATATATATATATAATATATATAGGATTCGGTATTTTTGTTACATACCTTTTTGTTTATCTTTTTGCGTCGATACAACGATTGAATTACTTTGACCTCCAATTTCTTTCTCAACCTACAACTCAGGAATATATTATACATGCAAGAATAAAGTATTTTGAAGATTATATTATATAGAGAGACAAGAAAAAACTAAGAAAGGGAAGTTCATTCTAAAAAAATGATGATGTATGTTAATAGGGATGGCAAACGAATGAGTCGATTCAGATAAGCGCCAGATTGAAAAAGTGTCACATGAAAATGAATAAAATATCTAATTTGACTAATATTTATATGGATAAATCCAATAGATATCCAATTATCCACTCTTTTAGTATGTAAATAAATAATTACAAGATTTTTTTTCTTATTCCTTTTCTCCGTTTATGTGTGTTCGGTATGAAGGACAATATTTCCATGTTTTCCTAGAAAATATTTTTCTGATTTAAGAAAAAAATTGAATATTTTTTTTCTCATACGGTATAGAAGTCATTTTTCTTAAATTAGAGAAAATAGTTCCAAAAAATTAAAATTAACCAAGCATGAAAATATTTTTTAAAACTATAGTTCTTCATACTAAACACACCGTTAATAAGTGTACTTTTTAGAGATTCTTACCCCCTTACGCACTTAAGGGGAGTGCATGCAATTAATGAATACCTATGAGTTATGCATACTTTAAGATGTATAAAATATTGATTGATCCATATTTAATCGATCATTTAAAATGAATTAATCGAATCGATCAGATAATCATAAATCTTACTCATTTTACCACCCCTTATGTCAATAACATAGCAAAATGAAAACACAATCACATGAATGGATTCAAGAAGTTGATCTTACTAATCCCAGTGAACTCAATGGAGATTTCCTCTTTCTTTCAGTCTCCACCATAGGTTGTTTTCCCTCTCTTCTCAAAATTCTTTCAGGAGAATCTATTGTTTGTTGTTCTGCTAATTCATTCCATGAGTTTCTTTGATCTGTATCAGCAAACACCTATCCAAAAAGAGAACAAAAATAACTTCTTCTAATTTGATACTAGCATATATTTTGTCTCTTATATACTTAAAAACGAGTATTATATTCAACTTACTCCTGCATTGTTTCCACCTTCAATGTGACTAGGAAGGAAATCTCCAACACTTGTAAGAGCATGGTAGAGCTTATTACCATAGTAATATTCAACTGCTCCCTCAGGTAAAACTACTTGTCGCGGAGATGATACAGTAGTAATTCTCGGAAATTGTTCTTCTTGAATATGCATTGTTTCATTAGATGGCCATTCTTGATGAAATGCTTGTTGAATAGATGTATTATTCCCTGTAGGTACAACCTTGCTATAAGACTAATAGTACTAAAGAAAACTCTTCGTTTGTTTGGGAACAAGTTATTCTGGGATAACTTTTCCCACCACATATATGGGATAAATGGTGGGATAAGTTATCCCAAACATGACAACCAAACCAGATATGAAAATTTTATTAATACTTGTGTCAAAGTAATTATTTTCATTAAACCTAAATTAGAAATAAACCTGCATCTATAAGTTCTGGTGAAGTAAGCAAAGCATTTGCAGGTCCTTCAAAATCTATCTCATTCATTTCATTCATTCGTTCAGAAACCTCTAAAATTGGTTCTTTTTCCAGCCACTCTAACATATCAGGTGAAAGCGTTATGTCCATCACATTATTAGATGTATTTTCCATCGTATGATCATCAGAAGCATTTGATTGATGTGTATGAACGTTGTTAGTAACGACGTTTTCCAGTGTTGATGATACCTGGAAAAATTTACAAATCAAGTAGTATTTAGTCTGGAAATAATATTTCATGTCAAATTTAAACATGAATAAGTATAGAGAAAGTTCTTGGGTAACACCTTATCAACGGATTCAACATTGAGCATAGGAACGTTTGGGTACACAAAGTTATATGTTTCATAGAATTTATTCCACCACATTTGCAGGAATGCTTCTTGAGAAGAATTGACAGCTGAAATGAATCAAAAAAATCAAAATTATTAGATCAAAGTTTGATATTACATTATCACATCACTTTAATTCCATCAAATATATCTTTTTAAAGATAGTAACACATTAAGAGCCTGTCTGAATTGACCGAAAAATTGATCAAACCCATTTTTTAAAATTATTTTTAGTTTTTAGAGTGTTTGACAAAGTTAAAAATAAGAAAAAATCACCTAGATTATTTTACCATATTCTCTAAATTCCATACCATTTGAAAAAAATACAAAAAATTCTACTCTCTCCTATTCTCAGATATATTACTTTATATCACTTTACGTGATATATCGGTCGGATACATCACTTTACGCGATGTATCGGTCGAATACATCACTTTACGCAATGTATTGGGACGTACGCGATTTATCGAGACGTTGACTAATGTATCTGAAACCTAGACGCGATATATCGGGACATTGAGGGATGTATCCAAAATTGGGACGCAATATAGCGGGATGTTTTGGGATGTCTATATCAAGATTCCACCAAATTTAATGTTTTTTTTGTAATTTGGAGAAGAATAGGGATGAGATGGCTCTTAACACTATCTGATTTGTGTAAAATAAAATAGCTTGAAATGACTTAAAGAAATTTAAAAAACCAAAAGTAGAACCCTCCCTACTTTTTATTTTTTAACTTAAAAGTCATCTAAATTACTTTTTAAAAACTACTTTTTTTCAGTCAATCCAAACGAACTATATGTACCATATATTCATATGTAAGAATTATCAAATAATTTAAGCTTACGAATATACAACCATTTTAGTAAAAATATCCATTACTAAAAACACATATATAAGTTTTTACTAATAAAATTCATTAAAAAGACTTACTTACCATAATAATTTTGATTAGCAAAAACTTCACGGCGGAATGTCTCTCTAGTCTCATGTAAACCTTTTATAAACATGTAATCAAGAATGACTTGATCAAGTCTGAAAAAATACAACCAAATTAATGGATAAACATGATTAATAATAGTCAAAAAAAGGGAAAAAATCACATACAACAAAAATCAAAACAAAATTAGGCAAACAAATATAATTATCAAGTGTATCAATCATCATTCATATAAGTATAAAATAACACTAAAGTTTAATAGCTTTTGCTATAAATAATTGTGATATATCACACATAAACACTTACAAGCGTTGAGCCTCCAAATTGGCCATATGATCATCAAAAGCAAAACCTTAACTTATCATAAAAAAAGAGAAGAATGGAATTTTTGAGCAAGAAAAATTGGGAAAAATGAAGAACTTTTTTATTTTATTTTTGTTGTGTATACTCTATTTATTATTAAAACAATCAGATTTCAAAAAGAAAAGAAAGGAAAGGAGTTAATGATCAGATACAAAAACGAGAATAAAGTTGAAATATTTGATATAATGTAATCTATTTTAAATTTGCATTTGATTGTTCCACCAACTTACCATATATTGATTTGTCAATTTTTTTATTTTTAAAAAAAAAGATTAATCCAATTACTTAATCTCATTTGAAAATGAGAAGCATTTCAAAGAAATTAAGGGCTTTGAGATAATGCAACTCTTATTACCAAAAAAAAAAGAAAAAGAATGCAACAACAAAGATTTGATATGATAATATAGTCTTGGTAAGAAATTAAATTATTGTTGACTAGATACCATTTTAATTAAGTTATTGGATTATCTACTAAATATCAGGGGATTTGTTGATAATACCAAACGGTAACTTAATAGTTGTTAGCATGGTCTAGTCAAGTTATAATAACCCAAGACTTCATTAGCTCCATTCATGCATATCATGAATTTAGACATATATGATAAGTTAGTCATATAATACACTGTCTTTTAATTTGGTCTTACGTGATATTTATAGACTTTAATTTTGGGTTTGTATAACTTTAACACTTAAATTTATATAATATTAAACAAGTAGACACATGTGTTCTACGTGGCAAAATACATGTAAGACACTTCGTAGAATGTCGCGTAGGATGTGAATTGTTACATAGAACTCCATACAGAAATGCATGTTTCTGTATGCCTATTATTTATATATACTATGCAACTTTTAAGAGAGTATTTTTGTTGAAGGACCATAAACTATCCTGACTGATAAATTAGAGTCAAAAGATTAAGGCATAATAGATAAAAATGTGTCTTCTAACTTGACTTCAGTTTGTATGTATGAGCTCTAATTTTGAACATAAGTAGATACTTAAACTTGTATAATGTTGAACAAGTATACATACGTGTGCTAATGGCGTTCTATGTGACATCTTATGTGTATACGTATGCAATTTTATACAAGTTTAAATATCTATTTATGCATATTCAAAATTGGAGGACATAGATGTAAGGTGCAACTAAGTTAAATGGAATAATTATGTATGAGAAACATTTTTTTTTTAAAAAAAGATCAATGAACAATATTCGGTTTCTTAGATTTATAGATTTATAATTGTAACATCCTGCAACTTCTAATCAAAGATTCGAATCATCCCTAGCATGCGTATAGGCCCAACTTGATGATTTTTAAGTTGTACATATATGTTAAGGTCCTTTACTAAGTGTAGTAAGTGTATTTTATTAGATGTGAATTAGAGTCATAAGGAACCTCTAACACCAAGTCAAGTTCAAAACATTTCTATCGGCTAACTTTTCGCATGAGTTTATATAAGAGTCAACTTCAAACGATTATATTTCTCAGCATGTAAAGAGTTAGGTGGCTCATGACCTATCAAGTTAAAGTTATATAAGTCTTCTTTTCAACATCACTAAATGTGCATTAATCAAAGTTTAGAGAAAACAGTTATGACCGTCTTACTAGAGACGCTCTGCAAGTTGTCACCGTGTGACGGGATTTGTGATAGTCTATCAAACCTATGATGGGAATGTCACAGTTGGCTGTCACAATGATGCAAAAGGATCAAATTTTGGACAGTTTTGACAGTCCAAGTGAAAGTCTGTCACCCAAGCGACGGTCCGTCATCCAGGCGACGTCAGACTACCAAATTTCATCAATTTTTATCTTTTTTAGGCTATTTTTATTCTTAAAATCTTGGGGAGTTATCTGAATGACCCTAAAAGTGTAGGAAATCAGTTTTTTTTATCAGTAAACCCATCACTTTTAAATTTTTACGCTCAAAAACTTCAACAAACACCAAAATTCTCCATCAAGCTTCGTTTCTAAGACATGTAGGTTTTCAATGAGAAATTTATTCATCCTCCTATCCAAGAAAAAAATTAAAAAAAATTCATGAACTTAGTTCTATAGGATAACCCATTTTCGAATTCATCACACTTATAACCATTGTATGATTTTTAAAATTATTTATTCATGATTATGGATTCTTGACTATTGTACTTCTTTTTTTAAAAAAAATAATTAGTAAGACTTTCCATGATAACATTTGATTATAAGAATTAAAAATCACTATTTATTAATTGATCGTTTACTAAATATCCTGATCGGACTTCTATTTGTTTAATTATTTTTTTGGAGATTATATATATTTTTAAAATGTGAGGTGTTTGACTAAGAGTTTGTTTGATGAACTTATGACTTATAAGTTAAGAATAACTTAAAATTTCTAACTTATGCTTTTTACCTTATTTTTATTATTTCAACTTATTTGAAAATAAGTGCTTGAAAATATTTTTTAATTTTATTCAAATACTACAAAATTACTTAAAAATAATTTAACTTTAAAACACGTAAAATAATAGACTACCATTTTTTTTAGGAAAAATGGGTAGAGGCTAAAAAAAATACTATCTCCGTTCATTTTTATATGTCATCTTTTCTATAAATAGTTGATTCATAATACTTGTCATTTTATAAAATTAATGCATAAATCATAAGATTTTTTCTATTTTACCCTTGTGAGTTATTAGCCTACATAGAAAAACTAAGTGAATAATTCATGTTCATTAGTCAAATTAATTAATCAAAATAAATTAATTCATATTCATTGATTGAAAAATTGACTTCAAAAAGATTTAAATAAGAGTAGAATAATAAACTTACTTAATTCCTTAATGCATGTGAAATAAAAAATTGTGGCAAATAAATAGGAACATCGGAACTAATTCTTAGACAAATTTTACTGTTATGTATTTTGTGCTTAAAAACTTGAACCCCACATAAACTTAAACCCCAAAGAGTCCTCCCACAGCTCACTATTACAACTGACCAAAAAAATCAATTCTTGTTTTGTGGGTTTTGTTGATTTTCCATTGAAAATGGGAAGGATATTTGTTGTAGATCTTGAAGGCAGGATTTACAAGTGCAAATTCTGCAAAACCCACCTTGCTCTTGCTGATGACCTTGTTTCTAGGGTAACCATTTCTTCAATTTCCCTTTCTAGCTAAGTTTTTATAAATAAAAATCTTATCTTTGTTATAGAGCTTTTCATTGGGTTTTGGCCTTTTGGGGCTTGTTGTTTCTTTGAGTAATTAGCTTTTATTTACTTGTTTTTGCATATTAGATGGTATTTTTTTGTTTTGAGAAAGAATACTTAGATGGTGTTTTCTTGTTTTTGCATAATTAGATGGTATTTTCTTGTTTTTGCATAATTAGATGGTGTTTGCGCCTACACATCCTCCAAAAGTATAACCAAAGGAGAAAACAGGGCAACTAGAAAGAAAAGAAATGTTCTTGCATGATCATTTGCTTGTGCTAGTTTTTTTCGGCACGTGTATGTCAAGTCATGTAGTACGTAGGCGTTTAGCCATGTTTCACTGTGAAATTTGAAAAAGTGTATTTTTTTTTTTCAAAGTGAAAATTGATATTGTTTGGCCATGAATAAAAAATGGAGTTGTTTTTGATAATTTAGAGTGAAAAAAGTGATTTTGTGTTCCTGAAGAATTTTGTGTCCAAAAAGTGACTTGAAATTCTAGAATTCAACTCAACTTGAAGTTGAGTTCCTGAAGAATTTTGTTTCCAAACATGTTTTTCGGAGTTCAACTATGGGAAAAAAGTGATTTTTTTTTTATAATATATGGAAGAATGTGTGGAGAGTAGTTATGCTTTTTGCTTTGTTTGTTTGTTTCGTTCTGGGCTGTGAAGAAAGTGATTCAACGTGATAATTGGAAGACTAGGTATGGACTATGGTATTCATGCTTATTACCCTTCAAGTTGGAAGTGATTTGGTTTCTATCATTAGTTATGTGATCTGTACCAATTTATAATAAACGTCACCTAGCTTAATTTTTCAAAGTTGACGGAAAAGTTTTTAGCTTCTTTCGAGATGGATGTATTTTGTGATATATATGGAAGCGTATGTTATAATTGAAGTGTTGAAAATGGATTATGTACAATTTGCATGAATTTTGTAACCGATATCTCCATTTGGTTTACTATTTTGGCTTTTGTATGTTTTGAATACCTATGCTTGCTCTCATGCTATTAACTTCTTTCCAAATGGATGTATTTTGTGATATTTGTGGAAGCATTGATGTTATAATTGAAGCGTTGACAATGGATTATGTACAATTTGCTTGAATTTTGTAACCGATATCTCCATTTAGTAAACTATTCTGGCGTTTGTTATGTTTTGAATACCTTTGCTTACTCTCATGCCATTGTATGTGATCATACAATCAAATCTCTTTATAACAACATCGTTTGTCCTGATATTTTTTGGTTGCATAGCACAATGTTGTTATAGAGAACGTATAATATAACATAACATTGTTTGTCCTGCACCCCTACTTCGAAAACCTTTCTTTTAGTCGAGGATCTTTAGGAAACAACCTCTCCTTCTACCCCCACAATGATAGGGGTAAGGTATGTGTACATTATATCCTTCTTAGATTCCACTTGTGAAATTACACTAGGTATATTGTTGTTTTATATGGCAGAATAAAGTACATTTTTGTGTGGATGATCAATGCGGAACGAATCTTGTAAATGGATTTAAGATTTAGCTCATTAGTTAATTACTATATTTTGAATATAATTAGATTATCGTTCTGTCAAATATGTCTATCCCTAAAATCAATTAAACTTAAGTCTTTCTCTTAAATAGCTATAAATGTTGACATGCCCCATTTTCATGCAAGTGTTTATAAACTCGAAGAACACAACGTAAAAAAACGTAAAGTTTAATTACCAAATGCGCAACGATCAGGCTTGGAGAGTGATTCAGCATTTTAATCAATCTTTATCCTTATGGGAATTTTCTGCCACAATTTCTTATTCATAGTATTGCACTTTTGGCTTGCTTTGGTTTGTGGTTTTTAACGGTTGGTTTTATGGTCAGGGATTTCATTGCCGCAGAGGAAAAGCCTACTTGTTCAGTAAAGTGTGAGTGCCTATTAATTTCTCAACTACACATTGAGCATAACCACTTTTGTTTTATGACTTAATCTGCTTGTTTCACACTTGAATTGACTTTGTTGATAATCATGCATTCATTTGAGACTGATATCTGTCACATTCTTTTTATATCCTATCTTACTAGTTATGGTATCGGGAAGAGGATTGAGATTTATTAGATTTAGTCACATAAATTGGGATAGAGGGAGTATCAAGTTATTTTATTAAAAAAAAGATATTTTCTGTATCAACTTTATGTTTTATATGCCGTCTTCTCTCTGTATGATATATTCATGATTGTCAGTGTTATGGAATTGATCTATCCTTCATCCCTTGTATCAAATTGTCAAAATTTACTATGTCGACGTGTCTGCAACTAATCATATGCATTTTACATCCATCTTCATGCTTTCTAAATTGTAATGGATTGAGGAACTCATATTGTATGAACTGTAATATAGCTCCTCTAGACAGATATTATATGTAGAAGAACAGACTTCCTTTCTAGCTACAACGACTTATTAGTGAATCAAAAAGAGCTCCCAGTTTCAATATTGCACCTATATTGATTTCAAGTTACTGAACAATTAAATGCTAGCAACAACATCCAACTTAACCGTCCCACACTCCCACTTAAAGGCACTAAAGATCAGCAACTTGATTTTATGCATTGAACATGGCTGTTGAGCTGAAGATGTATTTGAAAATAAATTTGTGTTTGCTTTTTCTAGTAGTGGAACATGTATATTTTCACATATCCTTCCTCTCTTATAGATTTGGGTTCCCAAGAGGTATCACTAATAAGAAAGATTTTAGACAAACCTCCCTTTTTTCTTTCTAACAAAAAGGAAGTTTCGATTCCAACTTGGATATTAAAAGGATTACCAGATATGACACATTTCTATTTCTATGATCGATGATATAGAAGCCTTGGCAGTGCAATAGATGATATATTTACTAACATCATTTTCTCTGTCTTCCCAACACTTTGCAATTGTGCACCCTTCGATATATATGCAGAGGTCTGACTGGTCCGCCTGATTTTGTGATTCAGGGTGAACGTAACTGTTGGACCTCAGGAGGAGAGAGCGATGCTTTCTGGGATGCACACAGTAGCAGATATATTTTGTTGCTGTTGTGGGCAAATTGTTGGTTGGAAATATGTATTCTCTTTTGTTCTCTCTCTCTCTCTCTTCATCTCGTGCATGTAGAAATAGACACCAAAACAAGCGCGAACACAAAAAAGAGAAGGAAAATAGTTACTCCTCTTGCCATAAATATGTTACCAATTGCACATGCATGATATACCTACACCGGAAATTTTGTTAACAACTAGCACTCTACATTTCTATCATGCAGGAGGCTGCACACGAGGAGAGCCAGAAGTATAAAGAAAAGAAGTTTGTTCTCGAAAGGTGCATCTTTTTTCTTGTTGATTTTACATTTGACATGTATACTTGAAAACGTCCGTCTGTTTTGAATCTCTTCCATATAACATTCCATGCTCTTCTTGTTGTTTGTTAACAGGGGTAAGATCGTTGACGGAGTTGACACTGAATTCTACATCGATACTCGTCCAACTATCAGTGATACTGAGGATGCATAGGCTTTGTTATGTTATGTATCTATCTAAACATGTGTGGTTGTTGTATCTTGTAAGTCTAGTTTGTAGATACAGGGAAGAAGCGGTTTGTATCAAAATATTGTGTGGTTGTATATAAAGAAGGTTATGCCTAACTTTTGGTCTACAATACTTGATTTTTTCATGATGTATGAAAAAATAGAATCTAGGTGCTAGTATGATTATTAGCTACCAAACTGGTTAAACTAAAAATAGCCAGCGGAGGTAAAACTTTCAAGTCTCGTGGTACGGAGTCGTCTTTGTTAGGAAGTGTTTTACTCTCAGTGTGGCATTTTGTACGAATTCATATTTAGTCCGACTCTAATGAGAATACTGAACACCAGGCGGGAAAACAAAAAAAAGTCTCAAGGAGATGCTTCAAATACACAATTGGAACTAGTACTTACAAGTCGATGCAAGAATCTTTTTAACTCTTTCCTTTTTATTGTGTCTTCAAAATCTTATCTTTTGTTTTAATTGTTTTTTTAAGAATAAAATAAACAATGAAAAAGTAAAAGTGATTTGGATTCTATTAGTTTTTTTTCTAATATAGAAAATGGTCTAAAAGCTACAAGAGCAAAGAAAGCATAAGATACTTTTCGAATAAACATTACACGATGGAGCACACTACAACAAAATTTTCCAAAAATAAAAGGACTAAATTCCTATGCTCAAAATTGTTCTATTTTGTTTCTTTACTAGATATTTTATTATTCATATCCTTACTATTGAGATGTATTTTTATTATTCTAAGAGAAAATAGTCAAAAGTCCCCTCAATTTATAGCCGGATTCTCAACTACACACTCATACTTTATGGAGGTCCTATTATCCCCTGAATTTTATAAAATTGAAATTATTACCTCCCTAAATGCTTACATGGCAAAGTGAGAGTATTTCACTCTCTTTGAGAGAGTGAGTAGCAATATTAAAATTTTGTTTTAAATATGTTATTTCATAAATATTTGTATTTTTAATTATTATTTTTTAAAAATTTAATTTCTTTCTTCTCCATGGTATCATATGTCAAATCTCTCCACCCTTATCATCCCAAAATTACCGCGCCATTACCGTCATCTTCACCGGATTCATTATTGTAAATTTCTAACAACTCTCATGTAAATTTTTTGAAAAAAACAATCAAATCCACCATCTCCAATCACCAAAAAATAATTTGAATCAAATTTGAAAAATCAATCTGGGTTCAAATGCAATTGTACCCTAAAAAAGAAAAAATATTTTTTACATGTAGATCTAAATCCCTCATGTGTTTTTTAGTTTGATTTCTAGATTCTGGACAAGCAATTACCTTCTCTTGATTATAAAAACTCCATTACATAGACTTATTAAATTATGAAATACCTTCAAACATTAATTAGACTCATAGAGGTCTTGGTGGTGGTGTGAATGTTCTCTTTTTCGAGCTTTATTCTGTGAAAGAAATGACGGGAGCTCTTTGAGTAGGTGGAGGAGCTAATGGTGAAGGCGGATAAATAACAATGGCATAGATAGAGATGGTGGTGGTAGCAAAATTCTCAAACTATGCCGACGGCGGCGACATATCCCTCCGAAGAAGACAAAAGAGACCCCCCCAATTTAACCCCCAATATTTTCTCCAAATCAATGTTCTCAAAAAATAATTAGGGCTAAAAAATGAATGAAGAAGAAACGTTGAAGAAGAAAGAGAAAAAATGTCTTTTAAAAAAAGATCTACAGGTGAAAACACATGTCAAGTGCGTGTGTTTCACCACAAGACACATATCTGGGTATGACGTTTTAAGGGCCTACTTATTTCATTTTAAAATAATTCAGGGGGGTAATAGGACCCCCATGAAGTATGAATGTGTAGTTGGAAATTCGGCTATAGGTTGGGGAGGGTTTTTGCCATTTTCTCTTATTCTAATTATACAAACTTGCACAACTATTTCTTCATTCTTCTAATTACATTTTTCATTAGAAAACTATGGTTATTGATACATGTATCTCAAATACATGCATGTCAATTTAGGTGTAATTTATTTTAAATACATTGTACTTAAACGTGATTCACATGTATCTGAAATATATTAACTCTTTTGCTCGCCTCTTTTCCTATGTATTTATATTTAAGATTGTATCTGGGTTTCACAAATTTTATGTATCTATGTATCCAATATCATTTTATGTATATGTACTAAAATCAATTTCATCTAAAGTATTTGATTTCAACTTCATCCCATATATCTGATATCAATTTCATCGGTATATCTAGTATCAAAATATGAATTGATACATCCATTAGTGTATCCGTGTATAGAAATATGTATTCAGTATCAAAATATATATTAATACACATCATAAAACGAACAAAAAGAGGGGAGATAAAAAATCTTGGTGGAAGTGTTGAAATGAACTTCGTAATACACCTAATTATAAATTCAATTTTTTAATCGAACTCTGATATAAATATGAACCACCAATTTGTGATTTTTGAATAGTACAAAACCACAAATTTGACCCCTTTCCCTTTTCAAAATTCATCCCAAAAATAAAAAACATTAGAAACAAGCACAAGCTCATATGATTTCCCACCAAACGCTACAGATAAATACCTGAAAACAAAATTCCTTCAAGAGGAAGGGTAAACAAAAATGGCGTTCTCAGCTAACCCGTTATCTCTGAGTGTACCCGAACCCGTATTCGAATCCTGGCTCCGAGATACCGGCTACCTCGAAATTCTCGATCAACGGACTACCGATCTCCACCGCCACTCCTCCACCACCGCCGCGGCGGCGACGACCGCTTCCTCCGACACTGCTGTTACTAACTCTGCCGCAGCTGCGGTTTCAATCTCAAATGGAGTTTTCGTTCTCATATTTTCACGTATTGGAACTTTACTGTCGCTTTTAACGCTTAATCCGTTTGCAAAACTCACCTCTGATGACTTTTCCGGTGATACCCCGTCGTGGACCCACCAATTCGTCGGGTCATTCGATTCCTACTCATTTCCTTCGTCGCCGTCTCAGGCTCGGCTTAGAGTACACGAGAATGTGAAACGCTATGCTCGGAATTATGCCTCTCTCTTCGTCCTCTTCTTTGCTTGCTCTCTGTATGTTCTCTCTCTATATAATCTATACACAGAGAAACATTCTATATGTATGTATGTGTATCTGTGTCTGCAAACATGTATATGAACATTGACATGTATCTGTTTATGCGATTAGAATTATTAATAATTAACTTTTGAACTTGTGCAATAACTTGAATGATTGGCTTTGTTTTGAACACTATCTGCTAAGGCTTAGTATGAAATGGACCCGAATGGAGTGGAATAAATATAGAGAATTCATATAACTTACTACAACTAATTTAGGATCCAGGTGTTAGTTGGTTGATTGGTTGATCAAATTTTGTGTGAGAAACTTGACGTTTTTAGGCTTTGGAGAGTTAAGTGAAGCTTACGGGGAGGACAGTGGATTTGGATACCGACATAAACAAGTTGTATACAGACATTGATATGTAGTATGTGCCAAATGCACTTTAGAAGCTTGGGTCTCGGATTGGACAACGTTTTAGTTACTGAGTAATCTGCTGAAGTTCTTTAGAACTTGTACTTGTTAAATATAAAGATATTAAGGGCTTGGAGATTTGTAGACGGTACTTGGTTTGGATTTAGCAATATTATGTAGCTGAAAGATTTCGATTTCAGTTGCTTGATTTTTGTGCTATTTGATTGCTTTGGTATTGATTGCATTTTGATAAATTTGGGTAACAGGTACCAAAAGCTGTTTGCCCTTGTTGGGTTGATATCATGTTTGGCACTTTGGGATGTATTAAAGTTATGTGGAGATCGCTGGGGATTAGAGCAGCGCCCAGTTATCAAACAAAGCTTGATTCGCATTGCTCAGTGTGGTGAGTCAATATTCTTGAGTGCTTCTCCCCTCCCCCTCCCTTCCTCCCCCTCCCCCTCCCTTCCTCCCTCAAAAGTATAAAGACGCCTAGGGTGTTGCTCTCTTAAATGATTCAGGTCCAGCATTCTAACAGTGTATATGGTGATGGATGATATGATCATAGCTTTGACTGTTTTATCATTTGCCATATATTTATCCTGTGTATATTGTAAAAGCGAACACCAGGAAACAACAATTGGCTGATCCCTGATCTTTTAGCTTCTAGTCAACCTGTTGAATATTGTCTATACTAGTGTTCCTTCTCATAAATAGCACTCTGCACTCCTCTACATTGGAGGCTCTTATGCCAACTTTTGGTCGAGGCAGAGAGTTTACGTTCATACCAAATGGAGACACTTAATAGCAGGACATGTGTAACTTAAAAAGTATTCATATCTATAATAACACTTATGAGACTTATATGTTATAAGATCAAAGAAATATATGGAACAGTTGGGCTGGCAGTTTCTACATCCAACTTTATCCATGTCATCATTTGTTCTAATTATAGTTTTCCTCATGTTGGGAGACGTTCATTACATCCTAAAAGTCCTGCTCCTCTTTTGCTTTCTTGATAATCTGATCTATAAGATCGCTACCCATCCAATTTGAGACCAAATGTATTTTCTTTCTTCCTATTGCAAATTAGATGTTAGAACATCAGTAGAAGAGTTTTGGACAGCATATCAGTGGCAACGGATGTAGATTCATGTGATGGTCTAAAGAAAAACACTGTCAAATAATTGCTTATAGAACTACATACTCAGGAGTCAGTCAGGACTATTCAAAACCATCATATGCCAGTCTGTTGAGGTGTTGGATGACCACATATTTCTAGGTTACTGATATTCAGAAACATTGGATTTGCAATGGATGCTCTTAAGACGTTTCATCAAAATTACTGGATATCAGGATCAAGGACAAATGATCCAACCACTAAGCTAAAGTATATAATGAGTTGGTACTACAAAATAGATGCAGATGTGAGGAATTACATACAAATTGATCATGGAGCAGGGATATATGGTTTGACTATATTGTTCCCTAAACAACTGTTGTTCCCTAAACAACTGTATAGTCGTATAAAAATGCAGTATAAAGTTCATATATTAGCTGCTTGCAAGACAGTGAATACATATTTTGTAAAATCTGTTTCTTCATCATTAGAGAAGAATGTCATGTCACTATCTCAAATCAATTTTTGTGTTCAAAGTTTCACAAGTTCTCACAATGATAGAACCCCCAATCCAATTTGGAGAAAAACTGAGGCGTGGATGGTGTGGGGATGATGAGGAAGGTATGTATCTTTACTCAAAAGTATTATAAATAAGCAAAATATGGTAGAAACAGCTTAAATGCTTTAGTCCACGGATATTGTAGTGTCAATGGGCCGAAAGGAAAAGAAAAAGGTGGGGAATATTTGAGTATATTCATTTCCAAAAGAAAAAAAGAAAAGGGGAAGTAGAAAAGGCTTATGATCTCTCCATTTCATCCTTTGTAGTACCTGCACTTTGTCTTTTACTCAAATATTGTGAAGAAGCAAAATATGGTGGAAATAGCTTTAAATGGTTTTGCCTCAGCCAGATTATCGATGAGCGTAAAAGTAAAAATGTGGGAAAGGATTTCTGGGAAGTTTTTTGGCGAGAAATTAAAAGAAGGAAAAGTAAAAATGGAAGGTTTATAAACCTCTCCATATCATCTTTTGTAGGAAACCAGTACCAGCAAAATTAACGAGATATTGGTATCTCTTCTCCATATCATCTCTTTGCAGTACCTGCAAAGTTAATATTACAGTGATATCTCTTACAAACAACGTAAAGGATGCTTTTGCGATAGAAAAAGTTAATGGGCTGAAGTTTCCTACCCCTTAGCACGATCTTTTAACCAAACATAATTTATGAGATGGGTGCTACATCGTTATTTACCTATCCACCAAAGAACAAAAAGAGGTGAGTTCTACATCTCTACCTTCTTGTTCTCAGTATTGCTAGATGTTGCTGTTTCATCACTTAAAGTGATGAAATGATATGAAGGTAGGGATTATGACTTCATAGTTGAAGTGATTCGCTTCTGAGAAGCGCGTACTTCAAATAGTGAAATGCCAAGTAGCTATACCTGGTAATCAGGTATCTACTTCAAGAAACATGTGTGGAACTACCTAGTTATAATCCAATTTCAGCAGAAGCTTGTTGATTGAAGAATCTAACTAGAAAGGATGAGAAAAAAAGGAAAAAGGGAAAAAAGTAGGGGAAGATAGGTTTCTTTTGGGTACTGGGATACTAGGACTACTCTTACATGCATGTTTCAGCATTCTTTCTGTAGTCAATGTCTTCTTCCACTTCTTGAGTTTATAAAACTTCTTGACTTCTCTTCTACTCTGTTAGTAGAGTTTCATATAAAAAAGGATAAAGGGGAAACTTTTTTATAATAAAAAATTCTGTCATTTCAGTTATTTCTCAAGAAGAAAAGAGGGGATCTGTTGAACTTGAAGTATTCGATTCACCAATAAGATATGAAGGCCTACTTCACATTTAGAATTTGCACAAAAACAGACTATTTTCTACAAACTATATGTGAAGCTAAATGCAGACTATTTTCTACGAACTATATATAAAGCTAAATGCTGTGGATTGATTATGTGAAACTGATTAATCATTTTGTGATTGTATGTTATGTTTTCAGTGTTTTGTTGAAGTTACATTTCAAGATGTTTATTGTTAGATTAATATTGTCTGAGATTAGATGTTGAAATTAGAATTTTCATTGCAGGAAGTACCAATTCAAAAAAATAGGAGTAGTAATTTTCATTGCAAACTTTTTATAAGTTCATGTATGTTAGATCAATCTTGTGTGTCTAGTCATTGTACACTTTGTTTCCATTTTCCAGTAAGCATGCATGTTAAATCTTGATTCACAGTTTTTGTTTAAATCCCAAATGATGATGTTGCTGTTTTTGTGCTTCTAGTTCTTAGAAACGCTTCCCAGTCTTTTCAAATGTATATTGGACGGTTTTTGTTTCCCTAGATAATTTTGAGCTCTCATTTATTTTGGCAAGCAGAATTTTTCTGATACTGTATAAATTTGCGAACTGAGTCAGCCTTTCTTGTACAGCTACTGCAGTTATTCTATTCTGTACCAATGTTCAAATGGCTCTCTTCTCAGCTCTTGCGGTCAGTTATGTAGGTAGGTTATCTTTCGTGCCTAATTTGTTATCTTACTCTTTATCTTCTGTTTTATTCCTAATTTCAAGAGCTTATGGCTAATCGATGCATTTGCAGTGATGATTCTGCATGCCTCATTTAGGAAGCTGACCCCCTCGAAACAATCAACTTCAAAAGATGGAAACAGGAGGGTCCTTAGAAGTTGATGAGTGGTTATTATTGTCAAGTCATACAATCACATAGTCGTCGCCTGGAGAGAGGGTAAACCGTGTTTACAAACTATAGCATACGTGTCTTGGTTCATGAGTACATCTCTAGGTTTGAAACTGAAAATTCTTCGAGTTACAATGTAAGAAAAGCTGCTTCTTCTTCTTCTTCTTCTTCTTATTTCTTATTTTAAGTTTAGGTTGTATGTACAAGTCTATACAATGGAGAAAAAAAAGACTAGATAAGATTTTAGATGGCTGTAGAACCCTAAAAGAGAATTGGCACTGCTAAGGCTTTGTTATTTTGCTATATGAATTAGTACTAGTAACACATTTGTTTATCTTCGCTTGAAAGATTTGCTTTCCTTGACATGCCATAATTAATACTTGAATAGTAAATAAACTTTGTCTTTGCACATGAACAAAATGAGCTAATGTTGCTTTAATAAATCATAGTTCATGATTGACTTAATACATAACCGCCCCTTAAACTTGTTAGAATATTTCATTTAGACATTCGAACTAAGTCATGTTTCAATTGAACATCTCAACTCCTTCTATGTGTTTCAATTAGATATTTTTAATTCAAATTTTGAATTATTCTTTTCGTGTGTATAGTTAATCACATAAAATATATTATTTCCTTTAATCATTACGCATTTGCCTCGATAAGCTATAAAATTTCAAACATTTTTCTACTTGAGGTTGATGCTTATAATTAAAGGAGATATTATATTTTATGTGGTTAACTTAATTATCTAATAGATAAATTAAAATACACGCAAAATTTGAAGCAAAAGTGTCTATTTGAAACACTTTATCAAGAGTTGAGGTGTTTAGTTAGAACAAAGCTCAGTTCAAATGTTTAAATAGAATATCTTGACAAATTTAAGGAACTGATTATATATCAAGTCTTTTTGAATAATAATAAGGATTAAAGTGATTTAAGTTACTAGCCGCCCATGTTGACTCCCTCCCACCGGGGGCGGATTTAAAGGGTTGAGAGGGTGTTCATTCAAATCCCTTTGATAAAAAATTATATTGTATATACAAGGTAAAAAATTTAAACATTTCAAGTTTAAGATTGAAATTTATTTTGACACCTTAAAATTATGATTTTATATATTATGTCCAGGTCAAACCAAGAGCAGCTGATCATATTTGGTGTAATTTTTGTTATATTATTTGTACAATCTTTGCTGTTGCCAAGGTGACTTTTTGGTGCCAACTTTAACTTTACTTTGAGATAATGCATTGATTGAAAGTAAAAAGACAGAGGAGTTAACAGTGAACTTTGTCTCTTCATGGAGTACCCCACAATGACTTTTAGGACAATTTTGCTTTGATTAAAATGCTAAATGATGATTTCCATTTCAACTTTTTAATTTTACTACTCCCTTCGTTTTTTAGAAAAGACTAATCTGGTTTGACTTGATCCGAAGTTTTAAAAAATAAAGAAGATTTTTGAATTTTGTTGTCCTAGATTAAAGTTATGTCAAATGTACTAAATTGCCCTTCAATCTTGTGGCTTCAAACATGTCACGTGGAAAACTGAAATTAAAATGTTACCAAAAAAGGAAATAGGTCATTCTTTTTTAAACAGATTAAAAAGGAAAGGAGGTCATTCTTTTTTAAACGGAGGGAGTACTATATAAAAACTATTTTATTTTGCATAAGTACTATAGAAAGTATCATGCCTAGATAGTTATCTTAATTTGGCCTTAACTAACAACTAAATATGTCAATTTTGAAAATTTACATCTAGACACCATAACTTGGTTTAAATTGTTCAGTAAACACACTTTCTCGAATGTGTTTTCTCAATGTTGGAGTGTTAGCTGAGCAAACTTAAATCAAGTTAAATTTACCTAAAAGACATGTAATCTTTTTTTTTGGGTAACAAGCTTAAATATGATATTCTAAAATACTGTGTTATGTTATAATCGATTAGATTGTGTTAATAATTTAAAAATTATTTAACTTAAATCCATTTTTTATCAAATGTGATCATGATCAGACTTAACTCTTGTGCTTGCCAGCCCATGACACCTATTGAGTGGGGAAAGATGTAAAAACTAGGCTTCCTTTTCAATACAAGTGGCCAAAAAATATATGGTCCCATCCCATTAGTAATAGTGTAATAAACATTGCCCAATCCTTAGGGTTCAATGACTCCATCTTTTTGTACTGTAATTTTTCAATAAATTTGTTCATAATTTGCAATTACGTTGTTTAGATGGTGGGATAAGAATAATAATTTTATGATAAAATATAAAATTATTTTATTCTGCATTCGGTTACGGGTATTAATTAGTCGCAGAATTGTTTTTCCTTGTTTTATTCCACTATTTAAACTAAAATAATGGAATTAGTTGTCCCATATAGAAGATAAGACAACTAAACTCAATTCATAGAATATCCTTGTCTATCGCATCACCAATCAAACGACCTAACTTACTAAACTATTAAGTTTTGAAGGGGAGTGAGAAAGAGACAATTAATTTGAAACATTACTTGTGAAATTTATTTTCTCTACACCTCGATTGAGGAGGTCATTTTCCTCTTCTTCTTTTTTTTGAATTAATCTTATTTTTCCTAAATAAAATGTTCTTAAAAAAATTTGAATAACCAAATATGAAAAGATGTTTTCCTTTGTATCTAACACACTATACACTCTGTTATATGTATTCGGCAGAATTCAGTAACATTAATTCAAATCATATAATAAATATTTAGAAATTCACGAATTAAGTACCTATAATGAATTGTGAATCCAATAACATAAAATGGGTTAGAAGTTAAACAACAAGCGAGGAATCTAAAACACATGAAACTTAAATTTTATATCCGCCTCCACAATGTATATACCGAAAACTTAGAGTGCCCCACCTCACGTTTTTATGCTATATACATCTTCATTATTGAAAGTGATTGGAATGGAATCTGTGAAAGAATTATTGCAGCATTGTTCATTTCAACAAATAAAACAAATAATTGAGCAGAAAGGATGGCAAAAAGAAAAGTTATAGTACTATAATAAAGCATATATTTTTTTATACACAAACATAGTGGACTAATTTAATCTTGGGTTGGATTAGTTTCCCATATGATCACTCTACTTTTATTTTACCACACTAAGATCAAAAATTAATTTTACTATTAAAAAAAAATCAACTTTTTTCTAAAATATCACAAAAAAAAATCACTTAACTATTTTCTGTAAGAACACAATCACTCTAATATGCCTAAGTATCACAAAGAGTCACTAAGCAATTCATTCATAACAAAAGAAATATCACTCAACTTGTTTAATTAAATATCATATAAAATATCTCTTTATTATCTCCTAATGAGTAATTTCAGCGATACATAACGAAGTTAAGTGATTTTTTTATACTTTAATCACCTAATTTGATCGACAATTTAATGACTTTAGTATGATAATTTGAAAGTTCAGTGACCATACATAAAGCTAGTCTTAATTACGTATCTGTGAAAGTTGTCACTATTGCTTACATTAAGATAGACTATATTTACATCACCCTTTAAAATGCAACCTTTTTCGAACCCTACGTGAAACGTGAAATACATTGTACATCACACTGTCTAATTCCAACTACTAGTAGTTCTTACTTATTTAAGACAAGTAGAAGGGGGAGGTGAAGAGAGAGAGATAGAGATAGAGAGAGAGAATGAAGTTCTTGTTCCAGTGTCCATGTTGTTCTTGTTTTTGCTTCATGAAGCCCCAAAAAGGTAAACCAAAAGCCAAAGAAGAACCCAAACCTAAAGCCAAAGTTGAAGAACCAAAACCTAAAGACAAGAAGGTGGAAGAAGCAAAACCAAAAGAGAAGGAAGAAAGCAAGCCACAATGAAAGAAGATGAAATGGGATAATGCAACTATATATTATTCTAATACAAGTAATATTGTTCTTCATTTACTTAAATTTACTTCTAGTTTAAAATATTTATTGTGTGCAATTGCAATCTCAACTCTTTTGAGAAAAAAACTCATCCTAAATGTATTCTTATTACAAAACATTTGCACTTTATTCACTATGATATGCAAACCTAGTCTTCATTATTAACTATGTTGCTTAGATCCTTTGAATATATCGTCACAGTCATGTCGAATTCTAAAAAAATGTACAACTTTTAAAGGATTTGATGTGCATTCAAAAGAAATTTTGAAGGACATGAAAAACATAATGAGTGGTTAAATTTCTCTGAATTAATTTCTCAAATATTTATCGAACTTGGAGTTTTTTCTATATAAAAAAAAAAAACTATTTTTTTGTCAGTGTAAAGTCACTCAACTTAAAAATATTCTCTCAGAAAATAAGTTGAGCTAGAAAAACCACATAAGCAAAGCCAAAATACCATGTTTGTACATACGAGTGATTATTTCCTTTATACAAATCAAGGCAATAAAAGGCACGCATTAATATTTAGATAAATTAATTTAATTTATTTATATAATTAAATTAATTTGGATCAATTTCAATTAGTTTTTTTTTTTTTTTTTTGGATATTACTCCACACTAAATTCTAGTTCATGCCTATTTAAAGGTAATATATTCCCCTGAAAAAGGCAGGCATTTAGAATATTTTATAATTTTTGGGTATTCACAAAGAGAGCAAGAAAATATTAAATATTGTCTTTCTCAAGGAAATCTTGAATATCCCATACTCTGGGTATATTCATAAAGATCATTTCAAGATCTGGTCAAACTCTTCTTGACAATCAAATACTTCAAGAAGACCACAAAATTCTTTCATGGAGATCAAATATTAAGATATGGTCGAATACTTCCAGACAATCAAATACTTCAAGAAGATCCACCTTTCATCGAGATCTAATAAATCTCAAGGAGATCCAAATTATCCTAATTTGAGAAATACACTATTAAAGCCCTCGATTCACGAAGAAAATTTAGATAGGAGAATCAAGGAAACAAATAGATTTGTAATCATATTGTTTTATCAATAAAACTATGTTTCTTGATATTTCATTTGTAATTGTAGTTTATATTCTATCACTTTAAAATTAGTTGCAACCAATAATCTTTCCACATAACGAACTATCTCCTCGCATTTTGAATATGAGTCTTTTTTAGCAATTATTTTAGTAATTAGTACTTACAATTAGTTTTTGTTTCAAATTAAGAGTTATTTTAGCAACAAAAAAAAAACTCAAAATAATTATCACCAAATATCAAAGATAAAAATTAGTATGTTTTTCTTATTATACTTTTGTGCTTTATCTTTTTAACGGTGCTCAATTTCAGAAAATATTTATTAGATAGAGATAATTTAGTAACTTATATATTATATTTATTAATTTTTTGAAAAACATAATTGTTTTGAGAATAATATTTTGGGACGGAGAAGGTATTGAAGAAGGAAGAAAACAGGAGAATAATCATATTTCGATTGTTGTGAACAATTTTTTCAAATGCCAACAATTTTGTGGACTGTGATAAACAAACCAATTTGAAAAATTCAAAGCCCAATTTTTGGTGGGTCTTCTAAAATAAATTTGAGTTCACCACTCAAGTCCAAAATAAAAAATCTCAAAAGCCCAATTTATGAAGTTTTTATATATATCAAGTAATATAAGTGAAATATGGGAAAGAAGAATAGAAAATAAAAGTATGATAACTAAATGAATAATGCAAGAAAATAAATGTATATGTAATAAATAAATTAGGCGGGAGAGCAGATCATGCGTTAAATAAAGCAAATAATTAATTAAAGATAGGCGCTAGTACCAACCATATGAAATAAAGGCAATAAAAAGATAAATTAGTAAAGAAAAAAATAGTTTAAAAATTAAAATTTGATGTTATTATCAAATCAACTTTAAAGACTACAAAGAGGAGAGCAAACTCTCACCAAGTCTTCTTATGAGAGAGAGAACGTTGTTTGAAAGAAAAATAATGTGTCTTATTATAAAAGAGAAAGGAAGGCTATTTATAACCAAAAATTATTACAATAAGTTATAGTAATGCTACAATATTACCCACAATAATTTTAGTCCATATTTGTTATTGTATCATATGACATCCTTGTGATATCAAATTAGCTTAAAATTTATATCTTCTTTATCTTCAAACTTCGATTTCTTCAACTCCTATGAATGATTGTTAGGAAACTCAACTTTGATTTGTTGGAGAATTTTTTCAGTTGTTGGATGAAATCTCTTTTGCTACTCGAACTAACTAGTTATGCAATTACAATTGATTTGTCATATAAGCTTTCGATGGATTCTAACTCTTGTACCATTTGTAATGACATTGGAGAGATAATCTACAAACTTTTGAAAATATATCCATGAAATATGAAATCTATGTAGATGAATCATTCTTGTTCACAATTGAGATTTGTACATATATACCAAATAAAACAAGTATCTAAGATGATAATCTGTTGACTATTAAGATTATACTAATATGTTATAATTGTTCGAAACTTAATATGCACATGATAGTTAAGTAATAGCCTTTTAGGGTATTTAATTGTTCAAACTTAATTTATTCGAGATGTTGAATATAGTTGAACTTAGTTTTCCATCATATTCAATTCGAAACTTAAAAATCGATTATACATGCCGTTGATTGTTTATTCTTTATGGGACGAATTTTAGACATGATTAGTTGACAACTTCTTAAATTTCAAATCTCATATAAGATATTTAAAATAATATACATATATATATATTTTTAATTTAAGACCATAAAATTATATATTTTTATTAAGTTGAGTAAAAATAAACAAATTAAAATGAATATTTTTTTAAATATTTATAAAATACCCATAGCACTATTTTTTTGATAATATATGTGGATAACTTTTCTCCAAGTAGATATTCTATCCATTTGATTCCAAACATACTCTAGAACATTGCAATTGGTACACACCTTATTGGTCCTCACAGTTTCCCAAATTGTTTTTCTTATCCTACCTTCACTTTTCATTATTATTGGGATAATGCAAAAAAAAAAAAAAAAACCATTAAATAAGTTTACTGAGTAAATAATATCAAAAAAATAATTTAGATGTGCAACTAATAATTTCACTATTATTTTGGAGTATCTCTATATCTTATCCCTTTATTTATTTTACTCTTCGTTTAGTTTATCGCTTAATCTAATTACACATGAACTTCAAAAAATAAAGAAAATAATTTAGGATTTATAATTTTAAATATTTCATGAAATTACTATGATTATAAAAGTATTTAAATTATTTTAAATATAAAAATGTAATTCTTTTTAAAATAGAGTAATAAGAATATAATGTAATATAAAATAGATTAATAGAATAAGATCTTTTGCCTTACTTAGCTTCAAATTTCAATTTATATGACATAATTTGAATCAATAAAAAATTGAAAGTTTTATTTAAAATCTGTAGGTTTAAAATATCAACATTTATGTGATGATAAAATATTTCATTAACAGCCAAATAAGTGTAAAGTTAATAGAGTCCTTAATATTGTTAACACAAAATAT
The DNA here is from genome assembly GCA_036250505.1 of Solanum acaule. Classification (NCBI taxonomy): domain Eukaryota; kingdom Viridiplantae; phylum Streptophyta; class Magnoliopsida; order Solanales; family Solanaceae; genus Solanum; species Solanum acaule. Next base: position 34,441 of record JAJOOR010001723.1, read on the forward strand.
TTTCTTTAGTATAATTTACATAAATTTCATAGTGTAAATTCTAAATTATATCATATCCCTACTCTTTTTTATTTTACAAAAATCCCTTAAAATATCAGCCATCCGGATACATAATTGGTTGTCCAGATACATTAATTGTGATGCATTATTTATGTGGCTGCTGCGCTAAAAAAGGAAAACAAAATAGAAAATCAAATTAAAATTCCATAATTTACGCTATTCAGATCCTCTGTCAATCAAAGAAATAAATCATAAAATAACAAATCAATTCAAAATTCAAAATCCCTGTTCATTTTTGTCCTTGTTTCAACGAAAAAACTTTTGTTGAAAGTTTAATACATTGTTTAATATATGTATTAAAGCACTCCATATTTATTGTATCAGATACATAGTTGCAAGATCTTCACATTTTGCCTCAAACTAAACAAACTTTTGATAATAACATTTATGTATCACCATTTATGAATCTGATACATACTTGTGTGACACTTTAATGTATCATGTATTGTGTACGGATACATATCCTTCAAAATTTGAATAAGATAGAAGATACATATCAACACCTAGATACATGATAAATGACACATTTGGTAGAAGTTTTGTATCAAGTATCAAAACTAATTAAGTTTATGTATCAAAACTAATCTTTGAACACGATACACTATGCATGATCAAATTGTAATGTATCGTAGTGTTGAAACAATGACATTATACATTAATTTAAGAAAAGAATTAACTAGATACATTTAAAATCTAGTTAATGTATCCCAAACTATAACCATAAGATAATTTAATAATTTGAACACGATACATTGTACATAATGAAATTGTAATGTATCATAATGTCGAAACGAAGGCATTATACATTAATTTAAGAAACAAAAACAATTGGATACATTAAAAATCTGAACCCATATATATCAAGAAAAAGATGAACAAGAAAAATCGGGAAAAAAAAAATCAACAATCTGATCTATTTCGACTTCTCCTTCTCAACATTCATTTTAGAAGACAAATGTACACCCACTTTTTTCTACATTTACTTTAGAAAACAAAGGTACATCCTTCTTCTCATTCTCCTTCTCAACATTCACTCTTGTATCTTTTTTTTTTTCTACTATTAACATAGACATCACCCATGGATTTCGATCCAAAGTCCTTACCAAAGCCACCAGTAGATCGGCTTTTTCCGCCTTTTTGAGTATTTTTTTCATAGTCTATTTAGAAGTCGAAGATGCATCCTTCTTCGACTAGTTGAGTAATACCAATACTAAAAAAAGGATCATGATCCATATGTATCAGGAATAAAGAAGAAAATTAATAAAATTGAATAAGACGACTATGGAGGAGACGCACTATATCAGGAAATAAAGAAGAGTTTTTTTTTTAAGAAGACTATGGAGGAGACAATCTACCTATTGAGTAGTTTGAATTTGATTGAATGGAGAGGGAATCCTTTTGAAAATCAAATTGATATGAAATTGTAACTGATAAGATTGTGGAGTGAATTAGAGAGGAGTGAAAAAAGGAAGGAAATCGTGTGTTAAGGCTGGGATACTTATGTATCCGGCTGATTTGAGAATTAGGGAAAAATAAGGGATTTTGGAAATATTTTAAATTGGTAGGGAATAGTGGAAATTATGGAAAATAAAAATGTGTATATAAGTAATTTATCCTTTTCTTTATTTTAACACAAATTTAATTATTTGCTCTATTTCAATTTATGTGAGCATTTTTTTTTTACTTTATCACAAAAAAATAAAATAACTTATACTTAATATTTTACTATCCTAACTTACATCACACACTTTTTTTTAATCTATCCAAAATAATGACACATTACTATAATCGAAAATAATTTTGTTTTGAGATTTGTTTTGAACCATAAATTTCAGCCACCTTCGTTCATCCTTTCTATATAAAAAAAAAATTGTATCACTTAAATAGTATCACATAGATTGAAACCGAAAGGAGTAACAATTTAATTTTAAATTCTCATTTTATCCTTCATAAGACGATTTCTAGACATGATAATTTCTATGACTTGTGTGAATTGTGAAACATACAAATCTAAACTATACTTTTTTTTTTCCAAAGTTGTGTTCAATCAAACACGTTCACGTAAATTAGGACCAAGAAAATAATATTTATGGAGCAGATATTTTTTCCTCATTACAACGGTAACCTTTATCTAAAGTAGTGCACAACTGCACACAAAGTCTATATAAACTTTGTTGTCCCCCTTTTAACCTTTCTATTCTTTCCACTGTTTGTTTTTCTAGACTTCTCGTGAAGAACTATTTCCTTTTTTTTCCTATTTCTCGTGACTCTTTTTTAGTGTATACTTTTATCACCACACACAAAAAAAGAGTCATATTGAACTCCATTTTGAACCAAAGAGAAGAAAAATACTGCCCATGGCTCAGCAAAGACATGTTGTAGTGTTACTTGTGTTGGCTTGTTTGTTTACATCTTCATATTCTTATCAATATACTGTTGGTGGCAAAGATGGTTGGGTCCTTAACCCTTCTGTTGATTACAACACTTGGTCTCAACATATGAGATTCATAATCAATGACTCTGTTTGTAAGTCTTCTCCTTCCTCTTTTATTTTTGAAGAGTCCGAGCAATATGACTGGTAAACTAGTTTGTAACACTATTTGATACTTTTTGTGTTTATAGTGTTTAAGTATAAGCAAGGAGCAGATTCTGTGTTGGAGGTGAGTAAGGATGATTATGATAAGTGTAACACTGGCAATCCAATTAAGAAAATGGAGGATGGAAACTCCATTTTCACGTTGGATCGTTCTGGTCCTTTTTACTTCATCAGTGGCAACAAAGATAACTGTGATAAAGGCCAAAAGTTGCAAATTATTGTTATCTCTGTTAGGAACCAAGGCAAACCACCACAAACTCCGGCACCGGGAGTTGCTCCACCTAGTAATGGATCAACTACACCGTCACCCACGGGTTCACCACCATCTACTGGAGGTACGCCGGATCAGAATTTTAATTTTATTCGTTCAATTTTTCAGATTCTTAGTATGTTACATGAGTCGATTGAACTTACGAGATTAATGCAGGCTCCTCTCCGGCAGCTTCTCCGCCTAAAGGATCGTCTACACCTGGTACACCGTCGGCACCGGGAGTTTCTCCACCTAGTAATGGATCAACTACACCGTCACCCACGGGTTCACCACCATCTACTGGAGGTACGCCGGGTCAGAATTTTAATTTTATTCGTTCAATTTTTCAGTTTCTTCGTATGTTACATTAATCGATTGAACTTACGAGATTAATGCAGGCTCCTCTCCGGCAGCTGCTCCGCCTAAAGGATCGTCTACACCTGGTACACCGTCGGCACCTTCAGCTAATGCTCCGGCAGGATCATCTCCACCGGGTGCATCGTCACCTAATGGGGCACCAGTATCTACTCCTGCAGGTAAATTATAAATGAATTTAGAATTTCAATTTGACAGATTCAATGTTTAATTTCGTTCGATTTTTAACGTATTGCACTTTTCAAATAGTGAATTGAATCATATAGTTTATCTGTATGTTCAGGTAAATCACCAACACCTTCCGGTTCAACAGTATCTCCACCAGCTCCTGCGACCGGAGGATCCGTAGCTCCGGCAATGTCTCCGGTAGCAAATGGACCGTCAACTAGTACTCCAGGTTCTTCTTCACCGATGGCAGGCGGACCATCTGGAAGCGGTACTGCACCGTCGGCGGGCGGACCATCTGGAAGCGATACTGCACCGTCGGCAGGCGGACCAGCTGGAAGTATGTCACCGGGACCATCAGCAGGAGGACCATTAGCAGGCGGACCATCGGCGGGAGCACCGGGAAGTAGTGCTTCGGGTCCCGGCGGCAGCAATACTCCGGCGGACCTCAATTCGCCAGCTGGAGCACCAGAGAACCCAAATTCATTTGCAGTCAAGGCATTTACTCCATCAATTGTCCTTGTGTCAGCCGTTTCACTGGTTTTGACTGTGGCATTGGGAGAATTTATTATTTTACCTTAGGGTAAAATTACTGGATATTATAGTTAATTTGTGTTTCTCTCTTTTGTATTTTGTTTTTAATTTCTTGAATAATTCGGAGATTATTGGGGTGTGTTTAGATATACAAGAGATGTATTTAATTTTTATTTTTATTGTTTTGCTTTTAATTTTTGTGGGTGAGACTTAAAATTTGACTTTATGTATGTATCAGTTTAATTCTAGTTTTTGTTTTGTGATGGTTTTTTTTTTCAGAGAACATTTACAGAGAATTTTTTTTATGTTGCTCAAAACATGCACAAATATAACTTATCTTCTTAAAAAAAAAAGAATAAGTCAATAGTCTTGGCTATGGAACTACGAAGGTATCAAGTGTTTCCTCCATCAACAAACTCCAATTGTCTACCAACAATTCAAAGGCTCTTGTGATATTCAAAAGTGAAGACTTTTCCTTCGTTTTTATTGCCAAAATCAAAATCTCTATTCACATCGTCATATCTCCCAGGAATATCCATTAAAATCTCTTCTAAATATCTCTATTGTTCAAAATTAAAGAAAATAAATAATTTTTAAAACAATATCAAAGAATATAAATGATCTTCATTTATAAAATTAGACTCACGATAGATTATCTGAGATGTGCATAAAAATATTGCGTGATTGACGATCATAGTACAAATACTTCCCGATGGGAGTTATAGAAGTTCGTATAAAGTCAAAGTCATGCAATACGTTCCAAATAAAAATTCATTAACGTACGTAATTTTTGGTATAATAATAATAAGATGACTTGAATTGAAGTGGTTATTTTCAATATTTTAAAATAAATAGAGGGAGTATCAATTTTTGTTGACTAGCCTTCCAAAAATTAATGTGATTTATTACTGATATAAATGGCCCAACTACAACAAAGGTGTAGTATGAAACTGCTCCATCTGTCACAACGTTTTGGAATTTAATTCTTCTCGAAAAAATTAAAGTGAACATTGTGATTTTGAAAGATAATACGTGGTCCTTATTAAAAATATAGATGGTTCTTAATACTTGTTATTTTATAAAATAAATGTTTAAATTATACTATTCTTTCAATTTTATCCATAAGAGTTATTAGTTTTGAAAATATGAATTTGACCAATATAGGAAAACTAAATGATTAATTCATAATCACTGATTAATTTAATTAATCAAAATAAATTAATTTATGTTCATCTATTGAAAATTTGACTTCAAAAAATTACTAAATAAGGGTATAATAATAAACGTACATAGTTTTTTAAGGAAAATAAAATCTAAATAGTGTCATATAAATAAAAACCGAGGGAGTAATAAAAATATTTTGTTGCTTTAATTAAGAGAAAATTATGTGTATAAACAAACATATACTAGTTAATTACTTAATATAGCTATAGTTTACCTTAATTACAATTTGCGGCTTACTTTTAGCTATAATTACACAGCTCAGCTTTTTAGTTTTGTATAATTCGCGCATTTGTATAATTCAGAATTTGTATAATATAATTTGTATAACTTTTGTATAATATAATTTGTATAACTATTTGCACTTCTGATATTTGTAATTGTATAAATTCATTATTTCGATTTTATACAAAAATAACTGAATTATACAAATGTACCCGCGAATTATACAAACCTGCGAATTATACAAACCCGCGAATTATACAAATGAGGCAACTTAAACTATAGCTACAACCCGTAAATATGCAAACTATAGCTATGGAGCATAATTAAGTTTATTATAGTGGCTATTTGTGAAAGTTCCTCTTTAATTAACCAGCCACTCTAAATTTAATGTTGATTAATTGCTCACATATGATGTAGCAAAAAAAGGGAAAAGGGTCTGAAAAATATTCGAATTTTGATCGAAACAGCTGTTACGATACCAAATTTTGAATTACTCATATTTTTTCTTCCTAGTACTCCTTCCTTTTCATATTATTTGAATTATATTTAAAAAGATATTTTATTTGTCTAATTTAAAAGCTTAAGTAAATTTTATTATATATTTATCTTTTTACAAGTTTTAGTATATATCTTTTCTTTTTATCCTTAATATTACATAAAGTAGTATACTTTTCGTTTATTTTACTTGTCCATTATACTTTTACTTGTTTAGTTTAAAAAATTAAAAGATAATTTATCATATATTTTTTAATTTTACTTTTATTATTAATTATAATTATTTATCTAAGCATTAAATTTATTATATTCAAATGGTGATATGATATATTGTTTAATTGATCCTCGAATAACGTGTCAAACAAATTGGAAGGGAGGTAAAACTTTTCTGATTTTCTCCATGGAAGGTGCTTATCAATTTTTCTATACCACACACTTGTTGGTTGGTAAGTAGTAACATTAATTAGCCTATACATTGATATTTTTTTTTTAAAAAAAATATATGATGTCTGATATTTATATTGGAGTCTGACTATTTCGAATTTGTGTCATGTAGTGCTTCATTTGGAGGGAAGTGTTCTCTAATAATATTTTTTTCATACCTAGGACTTGAATTTAAAATCTTTGATTAAGAGAGAACCAGTTTCATGATTCACTACGCCACATCGTTTGGTGGTATATTTTTTGCAATTCACTTCTCTACTTACCCTATCTTACTATTGTATGAATTGATGTATTTTGCTGTAATTTCCATTTAAACGTAAGAAAGTACATTTTAAAAAAAATTGTAAGGAATGCGGTTTATAGCCTAGGTTGATATGCAGTGACGGATCCAAAAATTTAATTAAGAGGGTTTGAAAAGGGATTTGAACTTGGGATTTCTAAATAATTTTTGAAATTTCTGATCGTTGAGACAACATTAATTATATATATAAATTTTAAAAACTACGTCATATATACAACGTAATCTCTACCTAAATAACTTTTTATTTTTTATGTTACACGAGGAAGGAGAATATATGCTACTTGTATATAATGGAATTTGATATTCCTACCTGTGTGGTGGAACTTGGATATCAACTCTATATTAATATGAAATTATCTAAAAAGAATTATCAAATCCTTGAAACTTGACAATTCAAGGGGAATCCAATTCTCTGCTCTATAAAAAGGTATTACAAAGCATTTATAAATGAAAAAGAATATTTGTTAATTAAAAGTTTAAAAAAAAAACATTTTAAAAAAGTAAGTAAAAGTCTAAAACATTTACTTAACTTTAGCAGGGAACATAAGTAAAAGTAGAAAAGCACTAGAGAAATGCCTTTTCTTCTGTATTACTATTAATTGTCTCAAATGAAAGTGGGTGCCAATGAGATCTTTTCCAAAAATATAAACCCCCACCTAACAACCTTTACACCAAATTTGGATTTCAAAGGTATTTATTTACGTTGTCTATCGATTCGATTTTGAAGTTTATTAATTTGACTTATTGGTTATTGATTTATAGATATGCTAAATTGCTATATAATTATTAAGATATTGTCTCATCGGTTATTAGTTATTCTATCTTTTATCCAGCATAAAATAATACATAGATTTCCTCATAACTTATACATATATAAGTTAGGAGGATTTCTAAATTGTCAATCAAACATTGTATTAATTTTATACATAAATAATTTATTTTCTATCTACCTACCAAATATTGTAGATATTAAATTTTTCAAATAAAATAATTTTTATTTTATTTTCATGACCAAACGTCCCTAATAAACAATTTGAATATAAACAGAACTAGACAAATGGCTCATATTTATTTATAACCAGAAGCAATAATATCTTTGTACTCGACATGCATCCTTTCAATGATTTGGACATTGCAATGGGACTGAGTTTGCTACACATGGTAGCAACAAGGTCCATAGAATTACTAATATCAACTTTACAAGTGGACAAATATAATTTTTTTTAGCTAATTTCGAAATGAATTTTAGAATAAATTTATTCCACATTTCACAAAGATAAAATTACTGAATAACTTATTTCAAGATTATAGTATTATTTTTATTTTATACTGACAATGAAATAACAATACTTGAATAATTAATTTCGAAATAATTCAACGTAAAATAACTTATTTTCGACCAAACGAGCCTATAGGTAATAAATGGGGGGTCTCGACTTGACGACTTGTCATAAATGATACCCTTTGACGTGTTCCATCCTATTTGAACTCTCATACACTATTCATTCATCTATAACACAAAAAAACAACAATGGGATGCATCAATCAACAAGAGGTCCATATATGAAAGGGAGAATGCTTGTATATATGTAAACAAAATGACAAAAATGGTACATTATGTTTGAGGCATGTTTTAAGTAAGTTTCTTAATTATGCGTTTGATAAAAAATTTAGGTGAAAATAAGTGTTTAGAGACAAAAGCGAAGCCATGATATGAGGTTTATGAGTTTAAAATTCTATATCTTTTAAGATAATGGCCTCTAAATTAATAAATTAATTATGAAATGAATTTTGTAAGACATGTTTGAACTAAGGAATGAGGTGATTTTCTTTGTTTTTGTGTTAATGCATGAATATTGTGGTGATATGATTTTTAGACGATTTTTTGGCGAAACCTTTACAGAATCCTCTGTAGGGAGTTGGGGGACCAGTATGTAAAGTCTCACCATTTTTTACGGATTTTTTTTGGCATTTAAGGGGCCAATTTACAGGAAATAGGTGATTTTCTAAGTTTTTTCGTGTGTATTAGTCCTTGACTATTGTGGTGATATGGTCTCCGCATGATTTTTTTGCAGAACCTTTACAGTATCCTCCCAAGGGAGTTGATGGAGTGGTACGTAAGTCTCACCATTTTTCAGATTCCATTTTGGGCATTTAAAGGCTAATTTACATAAATCAAACGATTTTCTCAGATTTTAGTGTGTGTTAGCCTATGAATATTTTTGTGACATGACTTCCAAATAATTTCTTTGAAAAAACTATACAAAACCCTCCGTAAAGAGTTAGGGAGCAGTACGTATAGTCTCACAATTTTCAGAGTCCATTTTGGGCATTTTGGGGCCAATTTACAAGAATTAGACGAGTTTCTCAATTTTTGGTGTGTGGTAGCCCATGAATATTTTTGGGATATGACTTTCGGATGATTTCTTTGCGAAACTTTTATGGAACTCTCTCTAGGGAGTTGGAGGAGCATTACGTATAGTCCCACCATTTTAAAGACATATTTTTGCATTTAAGGGACAACTTTTAGAAATTACATGACATTCTTGGTTTTTCATGTGTATTAACCTATGGATGTTGGCGCCCAGAAGGTTATTCTGAAAAAACTTTATGAGGACCTTCATATTTAGTTGGGGGAGCATTACGTATAGTCCCACCATTTTAAGGCATATTTTTCATTTAAGGACCAACTTTTAGGAATTAAGCGACGTTCTTGGTTTTTAGTTTGTATTAGCCCATGGATGTTGTCGCCTTCTAACGCCGAAAAGGTTTTTCTGAAAGAACTTTATGAAGACCTCCATAATGAGTTGGAGGAGCATTAGTCTCATAATTTTTAAGACATATTTTTGCATTTAGGAGCCAACTTTTAGGAACTACGCGACTTTCTTGATTTTTCGTATGTATTAGCCCATGAATGTTGGCTCCTTTTGGCTAGCTCCCGAAAGGTTTTTCTGGAAAAAAAAATTATGAGGACCTTCCTAATGAGTTGGGGAGCATTACATATAGTCCCATTATTTTTTAAGTCACGTTTTTGCATTTAGGGGCCAACTTTGAGAAATTATGTGACTTTCTTGGTTTTTTGTGTGTATTAGCCCATGGATGTTGACGCCTTCTGGCGCCCAGAAGGTTTTCTCGAAAAAAATTTATGAGAACCTCCGTAATGAGTTGGGAAGCATTAAGTATAGTCTTACAATTTTTTATGGCATATTTTTTCATTTAAGGGCCAACTTTGAGGAATTACGCGATTTTCTTGATTTTTCGTGTGTATTAGCTCATACGTACTTCTCCTCCAACTCATTACGGAGGGTTTCATGTGTAAGACCACATGTACTTCTCCTCCAACTCATTACGGAGGGTGTCATAATTTTTTTCCAAATAAATCGCATGAAAACCTTTTCACCAAATTATTTACAAAATTGCTTAATTCCTATTAAATGGCTACTAAATGTCCAAAAATGATTAAAATGTGCTTAAAAGTTAAATCTAGACACCCTCAAAATATGTCAGAAAATCATAGAAGAAATTCACTAGAACTAGAATACTGATGTGATACTGTACTAATTAGTAATGAACATTATTGTTTACTAATTAACTTAATAGATTAAGAATAATAATTTGCAAAAGGCTTCATAATAGTTGAAGATGAAAAGCTTTCGTAAAGAAAAGGAATATAAAAACCACCAAATAATGTATTGCAATATATAAGACTGTTACTTCTTAATCAGAGGTTTCAGGTTTGAGACTGAAATATAGAAAAATTCCTGATATGGAATACTTTCCTCCAAAATGAGGCCCTATATATTACATGTTTGAATTAATCAAGCTCCAATACAGATATCAAACGAGAAAAAAAATAGTATATGAAAAAAATTCATTTTCTCAAATATGTGGCATTGGTTAGTTCACAAGAAGAAAATATCCCAACTTAAAGTAGAACTTTCCACCCACAGGCCACAGCCACACAACAGTGTACATGACCACGATGTTTTTCTTTTCTTCTTCCATCTTGTTTTATTGTGCCAACGCAGATTTTGCAAGTTCGATAAAATTTAATGTTTTTTGGATTGATTCATTTATTTATATGTAGTAGTAAATAGATAAGTTGGATTAAATTTGAACGAATCAAAATAAGATGTAAGTAAATAATTAAGCTAGTATTAATTTGATAAAAAGTTATTTGAATTAAAATGAACAAAAATAAAAGATATATTAATCAGCTCAAACTTAAACAAATTGAACGAGCTATAATTTTATATCTTATATCGATTTGGAAGTGGGAACGACAGAAATTGTTGACTGCTGACTAATTATTTCAACATCGACTATTGACAATTTGGCCAAAATCTAAAAGTTCTTGCTGTCGGCAAACCAAATAATTGTGTATGTGTTTTTTTTATCGGTGTTCGGCATATATATTGGAGTTCAATAATTTTAAATTCGTATTGCATTGGACTTGATTTGTGAGAAGTGTTCCCTATTAAGATTCTTTTTATATTCAGGACTCGAAGTCGAGATCTTTGATTAATGGAAAAACATTTCCATCCACTGTCGAGAAGAGTTAGAATGGTCATTTTCACCCCTTCGGCAGTACCAAATAAATAATTACTTGAATCGGAGGTTTGAGCATAAATATTTTATTGACTTGTAAAAAGTGGGTAACCCTTGGGGATGTGATAATACATCTAAAGTAATTATTCCACCAAACGTATTTCCTCTTGATACAGGAATAGCGACATGGACTAAATGTCATGTCCAAGCCAAGGAACTTGCACCAAAAAGTCCTAACAAATAGTGATTCAGACGAAATTTGATATTTTTTTAAACCAGGAAACACTCGATTTTCATTTTGGTTGTAGGTGTAACCAACCTACTATTAAGGATATGGTAGAAAGAAATAATAGAGAAAGAGCATCAATATAAAATTCTTCATTAGTGCGCAAATCAATTGTATATCACCACGGATAAACACCATAATAAGCGATATTTACTGGGCCAAGAGCAACCCCTCGAGTAAAAGCATCTACGGCCGGTTGACCAAAATGAGGATCCCAAAGTAAAGCTTCTACGGCCGGTTGACCAAAATAAGGATCCCAAAAACTATGAAACAAGTCTGCGGTAGTTCAAAACTGGAATTGGCACAATATCGCGAAGTGGCCGCCCTTGCTCAATTTGGCTCAGACCTTGATGCCAAATTGCATGAGAAATAGATCTTACATGTAAAGGGTCATGTACCCGAGAAAGAGCCTGAATTTTATTTAGAATGTGAAGATTCTTAAAACGTATTGTAATGGAAAGAAGTGCAAATTTTATTGGATTCAAATTCATATATCAATTTGGATTATATTAAATTTTAAAAAATAAATAAATAATATAATTGGATTTGTTGTCTTAAGTACAAATATATTGGGCCAGTCCATTTAACAAAAGATGAGCCCACTTTATTAGTCTAAAATCTAAATAGCTAATAGTTCATTTTAAAGTCCAAACACATGTCACATGTCAAATAACGTGGTAATTCAAATCAAGTTAATGAGCCATTGAAATTAGGGGAACTATTCCACAAATTTAGGAGTTAATTACTTAGATATATTCTAATTTGCAATATTACATATCTTACCAGATTTTGGTGCCTTCAAATACGTCTAGATACATGTATCTCAGATACATAGTGCAAATTTAGCTGTAATTTTTTCTAGATATATTGTTCCAAGTGGATTCACATGTATTTGGGATACATAGCAAATTTCGCTTGCCTCTCTCCCATCTCGCTCGCCACTCTCCCATGTATTCGGTGTTCCAGATACATGTGAATCACTCCAGATACATGTATATAGTGTGTATCTAGTGTGATTCACATACATGGAAATCTCGCTCGCCTCCTTCCTCAATCTCTCTCGCCTCTCTCCCAATTTTTGTGTATCTGGTAGCAAAAATATATGTATCTAAGTGTAAGATACGTTAAAAAAGCTCTTAATTAATAGTAAAATACGTAATATTTAAAATCATAGACAATAATAGTATATATGATAGTGAAATATGTCTAATTATGCAATTTTTCCTTCAAATTATATTGTGTGTCAAATGAAGTGGTAAACCAAATCAAGTTAATAAGACATTGAAACCATATCACATGCCAAATAAAGTGGTAATCCAAATTAAGTTAAGCCGTTGAAATTATACCATATATCAAATGATGTGGCACTCCAAATCAAATAAATGAATCAATGAAATTATGTCAAGTGTGCATATGGCATGTTCTGACCAATCAAATCGAAGTTTGTTATTGAATAAATGTGTTTGGCCAGTTCAAACTTCAAACCGCACAACTACACCACTTCCTACACGATTCATAATTCACAAAAGGGGAGAAATTAAGAACAAGAAGTAAGAACCAAATACTAAAGTTTAAAATAAATCAAATAACGTTTATAAAAATGTTCAAATCATTACATGTGAGATTAAGAAAATTGGATCCTTGTTATGTACTTTCTTTTTTGGCTCCAATATTACTTATACGAAAATGGTAGAACAATAAACAAAGGAACCGCATTTATCATTTTAAATGTCATGCTCTAGATTTGATAAAAGAAAATGGTTTAATAGGAAAATGGGGGTCAATCCATGAGCTTTTACCTAAGGCAAAAATAATGAACACATCATGTGCTATCTAAAAAAGAAAAAAAAAAGTGAAAACCTAGAAAAAAATGACAACACGATTAGCAATCTATGGTGTTATTGGTCAGAATCTACAATGTAATCTACAAATTTATGTAAATATAGTATCTTTTTATTCAAACTTTATAATGTGTTAGGAAATTTACTTAAATATCTATAAATATTTAACTGAACAAGCTCTTAACGAGGCTTTAGCACGTAGGTCAATAACTTTGGAAGGTTAATTAAATTCATAAAAATATATTTCAATAGAGAAAATTTATACTAGGTAATCCATAATGAAATGATATATGTCCAATGAAGCTTTAATTATGCTAAAAATATAAATGCACTCAAATTATCCTAAGGTAAATAAAAATAAAAATAAAAGGACCATAGTTGCGTATTTATATTTTGTCTCGATTTCTCCAATTATGAATATTTTACATTTATCGTTTTGAATCTTACTGATATTTTCAATAGAACCGAGACCGCCCATTAATTATCATTTAGCCCATACTTGCACATTTGCCACCTCCTTATACTTACGTGATTTACTCTACATCACATAAATTCCCAAACCACAAAGTTTGTGACTTAAAACACTCATCATGCCACAACAATAAACTTCACCCTCTTTCCTCTTTACCTTTACTCTTCCTTCCTCCTTTCCCAATCTTTCACCTCAAAAGGAAAGGAGATAGAAAAAATCCACACAAAAAAAGAAGCAAAAAAAAAACTCTCAATTGAGTTGATTTCACACCTCTTTCCCTCGCACTCACACATTGTTCCATTACAATCCGGCCTAAAAGATGGCTACTAGGTCAAGATTGGCGGTCGTGCTCCTGTTAACCCTGGCTATGGCCATGGTAGCAGAGTCATTGTTCTCACACTTAGACTCTACCACCATGGCCTTTAATGTCCAAGGGAGCAATGACAACAACATTGGACATGTTGGAGACATGTTGTATGAGGATGAAGAGATGATGATGCCATCCGAAACAGCCCGTAGAACACTCGATTCGCGCGATCACATCGCTTATAGAGCGTTGAGGGCCAATAATATTCCATGCAACCAACGCGGTGCGTCTTATTATCAATGCAATCGCATGTCAAAGATTAATCCTTATAGACGTGGTTGTCAAAGAATAACTAATTGTGGACGCACAAATAGTTAAAATTAATTAACGCAAACGCATGCATAGAATTAATATTCTATGCATGCATGCATTTAACGTAAAATATATTTAGAAAACATGGGTTGGTAACTTCTTTTTTGATAAACTAATAAATATATATTTTTCTTATTTTAACTAAATTCGTAGAGAATGATATATTAAGAAGATTACCAACAACAAGGAAATAATTTACTTTTTAAGTGTTTTATTTCCCTTTCTGTTGTTTAAACTATGTTGTATACCATCATTGAAGATGATTTTTGTAATTAAGTATATGGTGAAATAAATTACAGATTGTCATTTTACTTTGTTATTCCTTTCGATTATTTTCAATTTTGTACATCTTATTTAATTTATTATGTGTATATATGTTTGATAGACCACCAGATCGGTCAGTAATGGAAGAAAATATACAATCATGATCATATATCATATATAAAAGAGAACCTTAGGCACACCTACGTGGCGCCACTAGAATTCAGGATTTCCTTTTAATTTATATTTTTTCAAAACTAGTCTTTCCCTTTAATGAAAAGTTGTGACTTTTATGAAAAATTGCGACTTTTTTGAAGAGTTGTGACTTTTATGAAGAGTTGCGACTTTTATGAAAAGTTGTGACTTTTATGAAAGGTTGTAACCTTTCCGAAAGAGTTGTGACCTTTCTGATAAGACACAATAAATATTTGTTCACACTACCCTTTGTTGTTTATAAATAGAGAGATTTCCTCTCATTTTAAAACAACGAAAATTCTGAACTACTTTTTCTTCTTCTTTTGCACAATTAAATATCTATGTACTTTGCTCCTATTGAGTGACTCACTTCACCATTGTTTTTTGTATCAATAAACTGGTGAATAGAATTGTCATATCCTGAGAGGATCTATTCCTTTTAAACCTCGGGTATTATAGGAGAATAATTTTCTTAAGGGTACACTATGCATTTAGTGAGCTCAATTTTTCCTTTATGTTCATTCTATTGTTACAAATCCTGGTATTTTTTTTTATAGTTATTAATTTATGCTTATTTTATTAATTGTTGTTTTTGAGTATATCTTTTAAACATTGTTGTTTATGTTTCTTTAAAGTTACTGTTATAAGTATTTATTAGTATAGATTAAATAGCACATGCTAATTGAGTATTCATGCAAGTTTTCTCTACTAAAATTGTTGAAAGTAGAGTAAAAGAATTCCTTAAAGATCTGTACTACCATATCTTGAAGACAAAATTCAAATTTGGTATGTCATTGTAAACACATAAAGATTTTCAAAACTTTATCGCACCTTGATGTGCGAAGTGAATCAAGAAAAGAAGACAAAAATTAATAAACTTTTGACATAAGTTCAAGGATGTGCTGAATGATCTATAGAGGAATATGACTAGACTGCAACATTTTTTAGTCCCAAAGAAACAGATAACTACACAGTAAATTAATTGTTCATATTCAATATGAAGTATGAACAGATTTCTCGAGTTTACTGCAAGTTGTAAATACTTTTATTGAAGTAATAGATGTGTTTTCGACACTATGATTGGAATAGAAATGTAGTTTCAAATTGAACTTCATCACTCTAGTATGTTGATTTTTAAAAAACACTCAAACAAACTGAATAGTTTTGTGTAATATTTTTCGCTTTCAAGTATATATAATAAGTTGAATTGTTGTCCAATATGATACATTTTTTCTTTAATTTTTATTTTAATAATTACTTATGATACATTTAAATGAGAGCTTCAAAATGATATATGTAAAACAAAAGCTAGGGCTGAACTTTCTACACGTAGTATTAGAATATTTATTTACTTTTTCCAACCTTTTACAATTTATTTATCTCTACACTAACGATTATTTATTTATGAGAATATTTAATATTACCAGTTGCCAGTTGATGCATTTGATTCCTCAAAAATATTGAATAGTAACACTTCTTGGAAGCAAAATGATAAATTATAAAATCAAATTAAAGATGATTGATTGAAAGATAAATGATAACATATTATAATTATCACTTCCTTTGTAGTGTTTTACTTTAAATGACTAATAAGTTTTAAGTGTTATTTTATAAATTCTGTAATATTAAATCTTCGCGCGAGACGCGGGTAATTTTACTAGTATATATATAAAAGAATGTTTTAGTGGCAACATAAGTCGATGCTAATAGTTATAAAAATCGACACTAAAAGAATGTTTTAGTGGCAACAGTAGTCCCTGCTAATATCCATAAGTCGCCACTAATACTATATTAGTCGCCACTAATACATTGTTTTAGTGACAAGATTAATCGCCGCTAATACTTATAGTAGTCGCCACTAAAAGAATGTTTTCGTGGCAACATTAGTTGCTGCTAATGCCTATAATAGTCGTCACTAAAAAAGATTGTTTTACTGAAAAAGTTAGTCGCCGCTAATGCTTATAATAGTCGCCACTAAAAGTATGTTTTAGTGGAAACATTAGTCGCCGCTAAAAGATTGTTTTAGTGACAACCTCAGTCGCCGCTAATGCCTCTAATAGTCGCCACGAAAGTATGTCTTAGTGGCATCATTTGTCGCCGCTAATGCCTAAAATAGTCGCCACGAAAAGATTGTTTTACTGGCAACATTAGTCTCCGCCAATGCCTATAACAGTCGCCACAAAAAGTATGTTTTAGTGGCCACATTAGTCGCTGCTAATAATAAAAATATCTTATACCTTTTAAAATTATCTTTTTTGGAGGTCGATTTGTAAAAACTATTGTAAAGATCTGTTCAATTATTTAGAGGGCTAGGACTCCTTTCCTCTAAAAAGATACTTTTCATAGGTTTAAAATGTAATTTATGACTTGTGGAAATGAGTGACATGATTTTTTCGAGGCAATTGAATGTGTATCAGAAAAGGAAATCTAAAAGTAGGAATTTGAAATTTATGAGCTAAGAATTAAAGTTTGACATTTCCAATAGGTTCAAAGTTGATTTATGACTTGGTTGGATAGTTTGTTCCAGGCCTAAGGGGCTCGGAGGAGTGGTTCAGCCACTTGAGTCGGTTACTGGTCAAAGTTCAAGAATTGAAATTGAACATGATCAACAATGCGTCAAGATGACCATGGATCAGTATTTTTAGCATTTCAATAGATTTGTAGTGTGTTTCAAGAGCGAACACACTACATACTTTCAAGTTTAAAGGATCTTGTTCCTATTTTTCGCATTTTATGGCTATTAGTTTGAATTTAGGATTGAGCTTGAAACAGTATTTCCAGCATTGTAATAGGTTTGTAGTGAGTTTCAAGAGCAAACACACTACATACTTTCAAGTTTTAGGGGGTGTTGTTCCTATTTTCCGCATTTAATGGCTATTAGACTGAATTTAGGGTTTCTCTTATAATTTTCTCTTATTTTTCTCTTAATCGTTAATAATGGACTAAAATTAGTTAAGGTTCACCTTATCGCCTACAAAGCTTAGCTACCTCATGATTTGTAGATGATTACCTAAATAACATTTATATGTAATTGTCTGAATTAGTGCTGGTAAAATGAGCCTATTTGGTAATCCGCTCAATCTATCTATATTTTAATGGGTTGGGAGAGTGATCTTTAACATGAATAAAATATGATTCCAACCCATATTCAACCCATAAAAATATGGGTATTCATGAGTAAAATATGAATTAGCCAAATTGATTAAACTTTCAACTTTGTTCACTTAAAATTCATGATATCACTAAAAATGTTGCAACTTCTCTTCTCTTTTATGTTCTTCAGTAAAACTAATTATTCTTCTCTATAATTAAAAAGGTGCCCACCAAAAAATATATATTTATTTTTAAATAATAATAATAATTATTATTTTTTAATTTTTTTAATTTTATATTGGATAAGAAATATTTGTAAAGTAAGCAAATCATGAATTAGTATTGGCATCAAGTACATTTTACTCCAAAAATGCAAATATTCATTTACTTGGAAATTAAGAATATTTTACCCTTGTTAGTACATAAATTTATTTATATTGAAAAGTTATACGATTTTTTTTTGACTTCTATGATACAATAAAACTAAATAAAGTATTTCTACCATTTTTCATCAAAAAAAAAAAACTAAAATATTTTCTCCAAATTGAATTCCAAAGTTCAGTACTATTTACTCATGAAAATATGGGTAAATATGGATAAACTTATATTTTACCCTACCCATTTGTTACCCAATCCATTTACCCATATGAAATATGAATGGGTTGAATCATTACCCATTTTATGTTGACCCATTTTCAACCTGCTAAAATTAGACCCAACCTGCCAATTTGCCGCCACCACTTGTCTGGATGAAACTTGTTGGAATAGAAGGATCACGATAACAAATCAAAACAAGTAGAAGGGTCTCGGGTCATTCTATCGAATGAAAATACTAGCCAACTTTGAAAGCCGTCTATGTTTTTCCACTTAAAAACAACAGCAAAACAAAGTGTGAATTGAGCCCCATCAACCACTTGTTGAATCTTAATAATAATCTTAAACATTTGTTGTTTTGTATGGTAACATAAGATAAATAGGGGGGGACAACTTCTCTCTGCAACGTACAACACTTGAATAGAAGAACATAAAGGGGAAGGAAAACTAAAAAGAAAGAGACTTGTGCGATCTACAAAAAAAAAAAAGAGCTGCTATAAGCATTAGATTTCCCATGAGTCTAGTAGCAATTGTACTGGCTAAGCAAATACAATCAAAACAACCACCATCTCCTTCGTCCATGCTTTCTCTGCACATATTAATATATATTCTGTAAGTGACTGCTTTCGGAAAAGGATTATGGGGCTTGAAACAAAAAGCTACAAGTGAAGTGCACAATTAATTTGGGTGCGTACAGATTAAAACCTCTGCTCCTATGCAATAGCTTGCAAACCACACAGGAAAGGTAACCCGCACTAGGCAAGCCCGGTGCAACGAGCTATGGAGAAATGCACAAGAGCCTCAAACCCTATGGAGTAGTGTCATAAAAAGCAAGTATGGGGAAGAAGATGGTTGGGTATCCAAGAAGGTCACCACTCCATATGAGATCAGTTTGTGGAGATCCATCAGGGCCTTCTGACCTTTTCTTAAAAAACACTCAATGATCAGAGTGCACAATGTAGTTAGGACCAGGTTCTGGAAAGATAAATGGATAGGGACAAGGTCATTGCAAGAACTGTTCCCAGATCTTTTTGACCTTGCCCAAGATCAACACCATACAGTAGGTGAGATGTGGACTCAACAAGGATGGGATTGAGATTCAGAAGAGGGATGAATGATTGGGAGATCCCAAGAGTGGTTGAACTATTCAAATAACTAGAGAGCTTTCAAGGGATGCAAGAAGTTGTAGATTGTTTGGGGTGGAATGGACACCCTAAAGGACTTCATAAAGTCAGCTCAAGGTTTAAGTTATTGAATCAGATAGAACCAATGAATACTTTTTTGCCTCGGAAGAAGACCGAGATTCCTTATAAGGTTGCATGTTTTACTTGGCTTCTAGCTAAAGAAGTTGTCCTAACTCATGAGAATTTGATTAAGAGGAGGATATCACTATGCTCAAGATATTTCTTATGTGAAAAGGAAACTGAGACAATAAATCACTTATTCCTACACTATAGTATCACAGATCAGCTATGGAAGATTTTCATCAATCTTAGAGCATAGCATGGGCAATGTCAAGCAAGATTGCTGACACTTTTTTTGGCTGGGAGGAAGCTGGAGATGGAGCCGGTATCAGAGAGAGATGGAAGATCATCCCTTCATGTATATGGTGGACAATTTGGAAAGAAAGAAATGATAGATGTTTTGAGGATAGGTGCAATTCAGTACAAAAGATTAAGCTAAATTGTATTTTGTTATTTTGCTTTTGGTGTACTAAATTGTACTATGGGGATACAAAATAAATCCTAGATGTGCTAGATACCATTTAGGTTTGATTAATTTTTGGCATACTCTGTATCTAATCACACTCTTGTAAATATGGTTTTTCAGTACTTAGGATTAAAAAAAAAAAAAATCTCAAAGAGGCAAAAGTACCTTTTGATCCTGATTCCTTTCTGACTCCATAACAATAGGTTGAGGAAGTACAGTATTGTCGATATTCTGAATGTATGGTCGTACCTTCTCCTCCAACATTTTGTTAAGCTGAGATATAAACAGACGATCACAGAGGAAAAAACATATCAGCAACTAATATCAGTAAGATAGATGTTTATTTGTCCGACAAAAGATATTGGGAAAATATATGAAATAATTGTTAGTTCAATCAAATTGTAGACACCAGCTACACACAAAAAATATGAATCAAGATGCATGTTTCAGATGCCAGAGAAAGGTACCCGTACCACACATACAGTATTGTCAGTCATCCGCATTCCAGAGATAGAGCTTTAAGGGATCGTTTGGTAGAATGTATTAGCAAAAGTAATGTATGCATTAACCCTGTTTGTTTGGTATATTTTTTCATGCTATGTATAACTAATGCAAGCATTAGTTATACACTCTATTGTGCATTAAAGTGTGTATTACTAATACCATGGATTTCTAGGTATTAGTAATGCAAGGGGTTTTAATGCATGCATTAGCATGGTTAAAGACCCCATTGCCCCTAAAAATCTTTTCCGCCATAATTGTGAAGGGTATCTTTGTGAATAAATATTTTTATGCAATGCATGCTATTTTTAATACACCAAACCAAACAAAGCATAAGAAATCTATGTCTAATCAATGCAAACATTACTAAGCATTATCAATGCAGGCATTACTAATAGACTCTATTTAGCATTATTCTTATAGACTCTACCAAACGACCTCTTGAGGATGCATGTCTAGACACTCTTTAAAACATTGACCCAACCATACTTTACAAAGCCAGCAAAAAACCAAAGCAGACAGCGGGTAAAAAAAATTCAGAAGCCACATACATTTATGGATCTTTGAATTTTTTTTAATGAAACTGGAGCCATACATCTAATATGTTTTTTTGTTTTTTTGTGCTTCTGTGATTGAGCAAGAACATCAAATTCTATCCTAGCAGTTTTATCAGTAAAATCATGAGGGAAACTAAAGTGTCCATGTTTATGGGAGAATGCCAAATTTGTCCAGATGAACAGGGTCAAAAAATAATCAGAAACCCATACGACATTTTTTTCCCTTCATATCTAGACAAACAGCAACTAAGCCTTCGTCTTAAACAAGTTGGGTTGGTTAGAAGTTCTCTATACTTTCTACTGACATTTCAGGAAAAGAAATCTCTGATAGACCAACCTTTTCTTCTCTCCATTTCGCTTCCCACTGAGCATCCAGCATCTTTTCAGAAATTTCTCTCTGTGCATTAAGAAGAACTGTCATCTCATAGAGTTTTTTTGGGTCTTTGAGGTCCTTCTCACTCCAAGAAGATGCGTTTAATGGAAGGTTCAACTCCTGCAAATGGTTGTATTATCCCATATGAATAAGGAAAATAACAATAACAATAGAAGAGCGAGAGAGAACTTCCTGACAAATCAACAGCATGCTGACCTTCCAAATTAATCACTTAAACTAAGATGCGGAGGAAATTTTAATACACTCTTAAGACAGCTGATATAAGCAGAACTTTCCTGTCTTTTGCTAGCTTCTTTAAGGGGACTTTGTCAGAAAAACAAGTTATCTAATGTACAATGGTTATTCACAATAACTCCAAGATAAACTTCTAACATCTTTCCAATTTTACTTCATGATTTAGATAGGTTGTTGGTTACAGACTGATGAACCATACAGAAAATAGCGGGCATTTAAACAATAATGTAACCAGAAATAGTATAAAATTCTAGCAAAGATAAAACACACCCCCCAATTTTGAGGACGCGGCGGAGGGTCAAGCTTCATGACTTCTGCCTCCAGAGCTTTCTTGGCCTTCAAGTAAGGAATGTTCTTCACAATAACAGGATCTTCTCTTGCTCGGGCGGGATCAATAGAGACCAAGGCCTGTAAGATAATTTAGTCAAGAAAGTTGATCTGGATATTATTGAGACATATTTACCACAAAAAAAATGTCATACTTCTTGCAAATACTCCCATCCAGGTTTTCTCTTGGCCACCACATCTCGAAGTTGATCATATCGCATAGATTCCTGGAATGCAAATACAACTACATAAGCTGTCAGCAAAATCTGGCTCACAAGTGTTCTAGACTTCCAGACTGTGTGAAACCCTCAAATAGGTAAAAGATGAAATAAAATAAGGCAATATATGTCATCTGTCATTTTTCATAAAAGCAGATGCCGATGAATTTAGTTTGAATCGATTGGATCTATATGTTGTCTTTTGTCAATATATTTTACTTGGGAAAATCCTAATTTCTCAACAAGAAGACAACTTCAGAACTTCATTATAATCATAGACGAAAACTGAAAAGTCATCTCTTCAATGAGTTTAACAGTCGAAATTGGTTTTCTCTGAACGTCACAGCCAATTGTACAAGACTCGTATTGTGAGATTCCGCCATAGCTAAAAGAACTTTGATTATGCAGATTGAAGGGAATTGTGATACATTAATCCTTAAAAGGAGGGAAGAGGATGAGAAAAACAACAGAGACGCCAATAAAAGACCTGATTACTTAACATTGAGTGGCGGATGTTTGTAGATAAAGCTGAATAAAGCAAACGGGTTCCTGACTTCCTGTATCCGAACCCAGAAATAGGATAATGCTGACTGGTGACTTAGGTTGAAACTCTACCACAGTTAATCTTTGCATAAGAATTTTGAGATAAAATAATCATCTGAATGGAACAAATATGGTTATGAAACATGAACTTTTTTACCATTGACGGAGCCATGAACTATAACAAAGAGTTAAAAATGTAAAAATAATTTTTTATCCACATTTTCCACCAGTGGCGGATCTAGGATTTTGATCTCATGGGTGCTCTACCATAATAATAACACATCCATATATAATCTCATGAATGAGATCCAAAGATAAAATATACGTAGATTGTTAAAATGATGCCCCTTAACATAAAGTTACTGCAATCAGAAAGCATAAGTGTAAAATTATTTTAAACTTTCGGCTAAGAAATTTTACAAGTTATATGATAAAAAAATATTAAATTCACAAGAGTACTCGATATGAACGTAGCATTACTATATAATCAAAATCCAGGGTAAGATTATTAAATTAATCCTTGATTGCACATAGATTAAGTCTTTATAAATTATTTACACAAATGAGTAACATAAAATATTTCAAATAAAGAATTTAAATTATATTAAATTAACCTTCCATTTCAGAGTACTAAAATGAAACAGAAGGAAAAAAAAATGAAAAGTTACTTCCTATGTTTGTTCTGTTGTGGGAAAACAGGTACTCCTTCCGCCCCTCTTTTACTTACCAAATTTTAATTTAATACATCTATTAAGAAAATATTGATTAATATAGTGAATTTATCATTTTACCTTTATTAATTGGTGGGATCTCAAATATATTTACTCATTACATTTTTCAAAGACATTAAGTCAATGTTAAAAAGTGAGTGTCTAATAGGAAAAAAATAAATTGTCATTTTTTGATTTGTCATAACAAGTAAAAAGAGAAATCAAATTAGAAAATATTTGACAAGTAAATTTAGACGGAGAGAATAGTTTGATTTTTTTTTTTTGTCATGATACTCCCTACATTTCAAAATAATTGAATTGTTGGGGGTGTTTCACACCCTTTAAAAAAAGAAGATTAGGACATAAATTAAACAGTACTTTCTATTTTTACTCTTATTAATCTTCAAAATAACTAAGCATTAATCATAATAACTAATTCATATACTAAATAATTCAAAAATGTCATGAACTCATCACAAAGAAAATAATTCAAGACTATTAAAATTTCTTGAACTCATCACATAGAAAATCCAAATGAAAGGTAAAAAAGGAAGAATATTCTAAAAGTAATCTTGAAGATTAAACAATTAAGTTAATTTGAAATATGAAAAATGTCTCAACAATTCCATTAATTTGAAATGAAGGGAATAATTTAATATTTGCTTGTTTTTAAAATAAAATTATAGACGAACATTAATAATAATAAAAAAAGGAAAACAATTAAAGAATAACTGGAGAGAGAAGATAAAAAGAGAAAGTAGGTGAAGCAATAAAGAAAGAGTAAAATAAAAGCAGCATGCGCATAAATAAATATATGACTGCAGCCAGAATCAATAATGCGACGTCAAAGCGAAGAGAACTATTTCGCTTGCTTCGCTAACCAGAGCACCCAACCCATTTTGGTGTCTCTGGGTGCTCAGAGTTTATTTTTATCTATTTTTTTTGAATAACCTGTATGTATATATAGATCTCGAGTCGAAAGTAATGGGTGCTCGAGCACCCACGGTGATACACGTGGGTCCGCCTCTGTTTTCCACTACACTGGAAGCTTCTTTTTTTCACAGGGATTCGAAAAGTTATATATATACAGAAACATTGCTTTTATCCTATTGCATGGAGTAATTTTTGGATGAAGGGGATTCAATTGAATTCCCTTCTTTACACGTGGCTCAGCGCCTCAGCCACTGTTCCTTACCAATATATCATTGTTCAATTTTTACCAGAATGGACTTAGATGAAGCATGTTTCCACAGAAAGAAAAAGAATATGAAGCATCCTTGAAAATCAAACAGCACAAAATTGAACTCCCACCATTCCAATTTATGTGGCAAAGTTTGAATAGGAATGGAGTTTAAGAAAGGAAGATTTTTGAGACCTATGATCATAACCATGTCACAACATTTAAGATTTGTGTGGCTATAAGGCTTTAGAAGTCTGTTGTTTTAAACATTCCATAACATGTGTGGCTATAAAATCTTCTCATTAAGGGTAAAATTGGAAGTATAACTTCAATCATTTCCTAATTTAGAAAGTTGTCATTCTTATAGGAACAGACTAAAAGGGAAAGATTGCCACAGAAACTAGAAGGGAGGGAATAGCATTAACCACAGAGCATAGGTATGTAGCTCTATATACAAGTCCTAGATTCACAATCAACTAGATGATGAACTCTCTTGATGTTAAGTTGATTCCAAAATTTACTTTTGAGCATTAAAAAAGGAAACCAAAAGAAATCACGTGACTTGAACTTGGATATTTTGAGAAGATTCCATAGATTACTGTCAATCTATGTTGCTCGGACTCTGAACTTGGATATGTTAAGCTGATTCCAAAAATGTCAACAGGTGCGTGTCGGATTCTCCAAAAGTAGTGTATTTTTGGAGAATCTGACACGGGTGCGGCATCATAAGTGAAGAGTCCGCGCAACTTAGCTTTCAATCTTATTGCTAAGTTCAGAAATTTCCTGTATATACTTGTTCACAAACTTCATTCTACCAATAGAGTGAATTGTGTTTGAAATTTTTGTTAGTAATTGGAATAAATAGTTCTGTGTTATCCCTTCCAATCTTGCAAACTCTTTTTTTAGCATTAGGGATATAGGAAGCCAGAAGACAAGAATAAAAAAAGGTATACTTTGGATTTTGGCAGGATAGCATTGGTTACTTAGAAGTTCTCTGATGCACTACCTGGATGAGCGGCATTAGGAAGTAGAATTCAATTATTAGTTTCTTCCTTTAGTTTTAGCATCTCATCCTTTACTGATGTGAGTAACTTCCATATTAATCAAAGTTAAATAGGTTGCTAATCAGTTCAAGTTTGTTTCTGGTGCACTTGAAATAGGGTGAGCATATTTATCTGATTAATATAGAATTTGCCTCTTCTTTTTATTTCCTGTTTCAATGTGTGCAATAATAGAGTTCAAAATTTACAGATATTTAAGCATATGTTATGGGCTCTGTAAAATGCTCAACATTCTCAAAATAACAGAGCAATTATGAATAGCAAGGAAAAAAAGAAGTCCTTGACAACCATAAGATAAAAGTAAACCTTATATTGCCACCATATCTTCTTCTTGACATCTTCATCATATTCAAATCCACCCACAATCTGAGGCAAGGTAAGCAACCAAAATGCAGCAATGCTGGGGTCCTTCATACTATCAACAATATGCTGTAACAGTAAAGAAGAGGGAAAATGATAGAGTGCAAAATTGTAAGGGGCTTCTTATACTTGACTTTTCTATAGAAAATATTTGAGAAGTCACACACTTATAAGCAAGACAATCTGGTGAATAGGATGATCACTAACAGCTATTGGGAAGTAGGCAATGAATAGAAAATGAGAATTTTCTCTCCCAAATTTGCCTCGTCACATAAAAGGAAAAGTAACTAGAAAGAAGAAACATATTTCCTTTGAACCCATTTTCTCCATAAAAAATAGGAAGGAAATCAATTCCTCTTTATTTAAAAATTCTTTTCCCACTTCCCAACAGCATGAGAATCTCTCCTCATCCTTTGACATATCGGACAAAATAAATAAATCAAGCAATGATGGATGAGATGCAGTGAAAAAAGCATCTTATAGTAAGCAGTAATCCATTGCGACAAAATAGAAACAGGGATGACAAAACACTAGCCTCATAAGGATAATCCATCTTTCTCATGATATTATAAGCTTTCCAAGGAGGCTCCATAATCTGTAGCATTGAAAAATTACACAGATATGAGAATGACTATAAGTAAATCAAAACTGAAAGAAAAGGAGGAAAACAAATTATTCCTAGAATGAAAATTCATGACATCAAGGATACAAATGGAAAAAAAGAACATTATCTAGTGCTCATTTTATTTGCCATTCCTATTTACCATACTCCAGAGTGTAGAAAACTATTCCTGGTTCACTAGATTTCTAGGTTTTCCCCATGGATGCATTTTTGTGACTCATTACTGACTACTTCCTCTTGTTTGCAGATACCTATATTTTTCCATACTCCATTTCAACGGCATTAATCAATATAGTGGAACAGATTTATGCCCAGAGAAACCTTTTAAAAGAACATCTATCAACTGCGAAGAAATTAAGCATAGATATCGTTTCTTGTTCATACACTTTTACTTTATTTAGAGGCAGATGAAATGGATGAGCGAAACAAGTGAATATTTTGTCAAGATAAAACTCTTCACTTATGGAAGCAGACCTCGTGACAGGTTGCAGGTTTTCGCAGTCTCTAAGTCTTAGCATGAGTAGGAAAGGGTTACGCCTAGAATTCTAAGCAGTGTCAAAAATATAATCAAAATATCACACGCTGTTTCTATGAAATGACTAAAAAATGAAAAGATCGGGAAGTTTCATTTAAAAAAAAATTGAGAAGTAAAATCCACTGCCATTAGAATTCTTCTTCCTTTTTTGTTTTTGTTTATAATGGTGGCGTCCGGGCCAGCTTGTGCACCTCGACTATTCCCACGGATACCTCTCACAAGAACATGTATTGGGTAACTCTGTCCGTCAAGGCTTGGGAAGATGGGAAAAGAGCATGTAGTGTTTTTCGCCTCTACGGGGATTTGAACTATGGTCTCTAAGGTTTGCAGTTTGCACCCACTTCATTGACCACTAAGTCACTGCCGTTATGATTCTAAAATAGTACCCAATATATTTGCATGATGTTAGAAATAACTCTCAATGGTAAATATATTAGCGTAATGTAAAAAATATCTCAATGGTTTTTAAACAGTAGAAAAAGAAAATAGAACAAAGAACAGGAAAGACTGGATAGAACTCACATCATCTGCAGATATCCTTATTTGCAGCTTGTCTTTGCATTCCGGGCATTTCATCACACCCTGCAGAATAAGTGGTATCATTAGCAACA